>DVZL01004029.1:0-13343 GCA_018236625.1 Lasaia peninsularis | reverse complement strand
TTACATTATTTATGCGATAAGATAGCGAACAGTGACACGGGACTCCTGATGGTAAGAGACAACCGTGGCCTATAGAAACCATAGATGTTGTAGGTGCGCCGCTGCCCTGTGATAATAATAATAGTAATTAAAAAAAAAACTTAAAAAAACGAGCTAAGCTCAACTCATGTACTGTATTATTTTATTATTTACATAACTAAATTAAAATCTTTATAAACAGTATAATAAAAATTACTAAAGTAATACGTAATAATAATTATTTACTCAATTTTTTACTCAAAACCATGTTTTATTACGTCATAAATAGCTTTGGCGGCCTGTTGGTACGCGTTTCGGACCGTCCGCGCCATTTTGGTAGGTAGTCTAAGTTCGAACCCTACCATGTACCAATTAATGTTTTTAACATATGTAATTACATTTTCTGAGTGCTCTTACGGTGAAGGAAAACATCTTGAGGGTATGTAGGATTTGAGTCAGATAATACGACGGACTTGCCGCCTGCCCTTATGATATTTATTTAACGATATTTTTATATACATTTACAGATAAGTATATGTTTAGTATGATGTCATTTGAAGAGTTTGAACTACCTATTCATTTAGATATAGTAGTAACTTCACGACTATTTTCCCGGAAGGAGTAGGCAGAGGTGTTAGTATATCCACGACTCGAAAGTCCAGTAGATATACAAGGATACACCCAGGATTAGCCAAGGTACTAGGGCCCTGATGTGATAGGTAGCAAGGTGGCGATAGGCCACTACGGGCATATTCCAATCCCGGGCAATGTATTGCTTACTCAGAAAAATCTAAAAAACATTTAAGTAATAGTTGCCCGACCTAGGAATTGAACCCGGGACCCCACGTGGCTAACGTTCTTAACAGGCGACACCTGTACCGTTACACCATAGAGGCGATTTCATTTAGATATATTCTCCCAAATTGATTACTTGCCACTTAACGCACTCGTAAAAGTCTATTTGAAATTAAATATTTTCTATTCCATTTTAGTCTATGCATTTGCGTTTTGTTGGTAAAGAAAAAGGAGTGCAAAATGGCGCTCGTTTATACATGCGATTTGTTTGAAAGTTTTCGTATCTATAGCAGTGCACGTCAGGTAAATATTTGTTATTACTACAAAACTGTGCTTCAGTAATATTAAACTTTTTTATGTCTATTTCTTTACTACATACTAGGTATTAGTCTGTAGAAAAAGCTGCTGGACGGATTAAAATGAAACTGTACAATAAGCTATACAAATAAATAAATTTGGATTGTCTGTATGTAATTTTAAAATAACCGCTTTTTACTAATATATATATTATGTTTACAAGTTACACATACCAAAACAACAATTTTTACAATTCTGTCTGTCTGTCTGTTTGTAGCCGCTAACCTCTGAAACGACTGGACCGATTTTGACGGGACTTTCGCAGGCAGACAGCGAATGTAATAAGGAACGGCTTAGGCTACTTTTATTTTAGAAATGTATAAATTAATTAAATAAAGACGGTATACTCGCAGTTCGTAATAGTGAGATCAGAGAAAGAGTGGTGTAAAAATATGTAAAGGTATGCTCTGATGGTCGGTCGTGAAATCAAAGATTAAACAGAACGTAATACAGATAAGAAAACAGATATAGCTACAATGCGAATGTGGATGGATGCAGGTATCCGGGGAGACCTCGGTTGATATTACACGACTAAATTGCTCGTGTATTATGCAAGGGTGGTGTCAAGAGTCTCCGAAACCGTCTTGTTTGCACGAAGAGAATAATAAATGTGAAGGAAGGTAGGTATGTAGGAATCGTGACATTTGGCACTCTATACTCTCGGCCTACCTCATAAGGGACCTAGCGTGAAAATATGTTAGTAATTTAAGTATAAATATTATATCTAACTATAACACATACTCGCGCGGTTTCATCTATGACGTATAAGTTTTTTTAGATTTAATGTCGGATATAAAAAATTTCAATGTCAATTTTTATTCTAACACTAGCTTTCCCAACGAACTACGTTCAGCCCGCACTTATGAGTATAAAAAATAATAACCTATTCTCAAACCCATCAAGTGTATCTATAAAGTTTATTCAAAATCGATTTAGCCGTTTTTGAAGAATATGACAACTAAAATAGCTTTTACTATATTTACATAACTATATTATATTACATACTATTTATATATACATAGAGATAACTTACGTACTTACTTAATTTACTTGAGATTTCGCACGCGCGCTATTAGTTTGAGTCCCCGGCTACAGCCTTATGTTTAAGCTTTTTAATACCCGTTAAAATCGGCTTAGCCGATTTTACACATTTAATGAAGTTTCGGTGGGTAGGGCTCTATACTGAGACTGACATATGCGACATAGGCTACATACATTTTAAATATGACAACTACAAATAAAAAACCAGCTAAGTGCGAGTCGGACTCGCGCACGTAGGATTCCATACCATTATCCATAAAAACGGTCGTGGTAGGCGGGTACCTCTTGACCAACTATCGATAGCTACGGATTTTTCCATTAATCTAGAATAATTTGTTTTAAAAAAACAAAGAGTCTCGGCGGTCTCGCAGTACGCGCTTCAGGCCCCCATTTCGGTTGTTCAGGTTTGAAACCCGTCATGTAGGTACCTATGATTTTCTAAGTGCTCTTAATGTAAAGGAAAATATCGTTAGAATACCCGGGATATATTCACAACATTGCGACGGACTTGCCACCTGTCACATCAAAGGACCTCATATCGTCGGCTAATCGTGGGTGCATATGTACATCTGCCAACCCTTTCGAGGGTAGGGGCGTGACGATATTTATTATACTCAAAAACACTTGCTAAATTCATATACAGTATAATTGCTAAATTTATACCCAAGAAACCATTGAGATATAATAATTTCAACCCAATCGGTTAAGCCTTTTTAAAACTTTTAAATAAGTTATGTGAAATAGATAACTACGGAAATTCTTACTACCCGTTCTCCCATTACCCGTTTTCCCGTAGAAAAAGTAGCCTTGTTCATCAGGGATCGGTAGCTTCTAATAGCAAATGAATTTTTTCAAATCGTTCCAGTAGGTTCGGAGACTATTCAAATTCAATACAAACAAATCGTTCCTCTTTATAATATTAGTATAGATAAAAATAATACCATGCTTTATTCAAGACAAATACTTCCATTACATTACTCCTTTGAAATGTAAGAGAAACGGCGAACAAAGGTCCTTTCTAATTCGGCCAATTTCCCACTTAAAACTACCCTCTCTATATAATGCAGGCACGCGGCTAGATGCGACACAGCTATTTGTGTCAGGAGTTCCGAGCTTGCATCCATGACCTACTTACAAACACCCCTTTCCCGTCTCCGTCGCTGGTATATTTTGGTCTAGGTTATGTCACTACATGGAATTGGATATTTTCTTCGACGGATTTTAAGTTTGTTTTCTCAAAACGATGTAATCTATACAAATAAATAAAATTGGAGTGTCGTTATGTAATATTTGCTGACTCGGCGAACTTCGTCCCGTCTAACAGTCAATTAATGCTGTATTACCTTTTAGCTGAACTAATTGATGAAAGTAATACAATGATACAAAATAAATATTAATATAGATGGATATACATATATAAAAATATTTCATTATGATGAATAACAAAAAAAGAATAAAAATCAAAAAATATAAAAATGTTTTTTTTTATATACTCTATAGAGAATAAATCTTAGAGATTGTTCTCGGAAATAAGCTTCTATTTTCGGTTTCGTAAATTGAAAAAAAATACAAAAATAATTGTTCGTTAATCTACAAAATAAATCTTGAAAACTGTTTTCGGAAATAGAAACTTTAATTTGCACAAAATAAATTTCTGAACGCACGTGTAAATGTTAATCATTTGTCATTATTTCTGAACGCACGCATACATTTGAGGAACTTCTATGTTATTAATGCACTTTACAACCTTTTTAATTGATTAAAAAAATACACACAATAGTTTATTCATCCTTTTTAAAAAGTATACACTAAATATATTTCTAAACGCATGCATAGATGTCAATCATTACTTACAGTATATGACGCGACGGACAACAAATGTTAAAAGCCAGCAAATTAAGAATAGAATAGATATGTACTAAAGAAATGATCATTTATTGAAAATGAGTCATCTTTCATAATTATGTATTCATTAAGTTTTCATTGTTTTTAAGATACATTCACCGCCCTACTCCGAATAGCAGAATAATGAAACCATGAAAATTGGCCCAGCACATCTCGAGTTATAAGTTTTTTACTAAATGCGTATTATGTAACATACATGGTACCTACATATACCAATATAATATATATATTTTTTGTCTGTCTTTTGTTGTATTTGAAATGGCTGGACCGATTTTGACGAGAATTTCACTCGCAGTTATAAGTTATATAATAAGGACTAAATTAGGCTGCCTACTTTCATTTACTTAAATTCAAACGCGGACAAAGTCGCTGGCGCAGCTAGTTTAAGATTATGTTTCTATTTTAATAATCCATTTCTACATATGGAAATCTACTTATTTATAAGTGGATGTCGATGACTGTACCTGGGAAAACTCGGAAAGACGTTCAACGAAAAAATAGCTCCTGTAATTATCCGAGGGTGGTGGATCCTATTTTTAAATGTCTTTCAGATTATTCTAAGTAAACATTACATTGCCCGGGATTGGAATGTGGCCGAAGTGACGATAGGCTTGCCACCAGCTATCACATCATGGGCCATATTACCTTGGCTAATCGTGGGTTCTAGTATTATTTAATGTCACCAACACCGTGACATTGACTAGGTGCCAGAGTCTTGGAACGGCTCGTCCGGATTGGTACCACGGCCTTACCTATTCCTGCCACAATAGCGTCAGTGTCACCATTGTCGTGTTCTAGTTTGGAGAGTAAGGTATCTAAAAATCTATATATCTACTGGACTTGCACACCTCTGCCTATTTCTTTGGGTATAATAGGCGTGAATGTCCTTTTTTTATAATGGGATCTTGTTTAAGATGCAAGTCAAAAGGTATTTTTAAAGTGGTTAAAAACGGCGCTATGAAAGTAGTTTGCATATATTTAATCCTCGCATGCATTTAGTCGAAAGCCCCATTAGGAGATTTTTTTTCAAGATTAGCGAATGCGCACAGAAGCGGTTCGTATTAACATGAGTAATGAACGGTTCTCACCCGCACCGGTGTCACGATTACCTTTAATTGCAATATCTAATTAAACGGAATGCTAATAATGGTTCCGTAGCCAACCAATTTGAATGCTTTGTTCTAAATTATAACGTGGAAATGTTGGTTGGCCGAATACATTTATTTTTTTAATGGTTTCGCTTTCACCAATGAGAAAGATATTGGAAATAAGTATTTGATTTGAGAAGTTGACTAAGTAATTTTTAGTTTTTACCATTTTTTTAATTCAAGTTAAAAAAAAAAGTACCTTCACGTCTATTATTCCCGAAGAGGTAGGTAGAGGTGTGCTATTATATCCCCGACTCGTGAGTCCAGTAGATATACTAGAATCACCCACGATTAACCAAGGTACCAGGGCCCTAAAGTGATAGGTGGCAAGCCTATCGCCACTTTAGGCACATTCCAATCCTGGGCAATGTAATGCTTACTCGGAATAATGTGAAAAACCTTTAAGAAAAGTTGTCCGACCTGGGAATAGAACCCGGGACCCAACGCGGCTAACGGTCTTAACAGGCGACAGCCGTACTGTTACACCAGAGGCGATATATTTATTTTAATAAAATGCTAGAATCTGATTCAAGAATTCAAGTTAAGAGTTTCTGATACCGACGCAATCATGATGTATGAATGTAGAGGAAGCTAGGCTTGTATGTGGGCAGTGATGGATTTACGCGTAGGCTCGTGAGGCCCGAGCCTAGGGCGGCACGACTTGGAGAGCGGAAAAATTTTAAAAACGTTAACAATTCAGAGCTAAAATTTATACTGTTTTTTTTTTAAATCACCTGTGATGTCTATAGAATTTTGTTCGTAAAAAAGGGTGGCGTATCAGACCGGACCTAGGGCGGCAGTAAGTCTAAATCCGCCACTGTATGTGGGGATTGTAACATTTGGCACTCGATACCCTCTGTCTTACCTGCAAAGACTTTGGCGTGAAGATATAACAACTAATTTAAAAATATATCAACAAGAAGACTTCAAATATTAGACCCCACAGCCTTTAACAGTTTATTAGAATAATAGACTCGATTATTTAGATTTGGTTGCACTGATAAAAATTGAGACAAGAAATAAATTTAATAAAAAAATCCGTCAAGTGCGAATCGGACGCGCACACGTATTATCCATAAAAACTCCAAAAAAAATTTTGTTTGTTGTCAAGTTTGTTGTATAGTAGCACCCTTTATATTCTGTTTTTTATTATCTATCTATCTATCTATCTAAACGACCTTTAAACGAGCAATTCTTAAGTATATATATCAGTGATTTCAGAAACGACTCAAACAATTTTCTTGAAATTTTGTATTTAGGGGGTTTCGGGTGCGATAAATCGATCTAGCTAGGTTTTATTTTCAGGTATTAATTGTGCTTTCATTGAATATTAACCTAAATCATTATAATATGAAGCTAAATTTCGCTAAATTTTACGGAGATAGAATAGCTCAGTTAGGAAATCGGGCGTCTAAAACGCAGGAATCCTGGGTTCAAATCTCAGTCGGATTGCTTAGTTTATTTTTTTTTCTTATTGTTTGTGAATCTCTTTTTCATATTTCCAAAGCAAATACAATTCCAAAAAAAAAACTGATGTACAAAAAATATCACCGAGCTCGGTCACCCAGATACTTTTTTTTATTCATTTATTTTTTCACTCTCAGCACATGATAATTATTAAAACTAAATATTACAAAATGTTACATTTGGATGGTGTAGTGTGCTGTGTGGTGTGTGTGTTGGGATTAGCGGGAAGGTTGGCGTTTGCCGCCGTTATGGGATTGTCGGGATCCGTAAGGACGTGCCGGGGTCTTCTGAACCTGGTGGGGACGCCCGCGACAGGGAAGTAGTCCGTCGCGAGTTTTATCACCTGATTCGGGTGGTCAGCGGATTTTTCAAAGTAGCGTTCCGATAGGTCTTTGAAATGCTGCGCTAATGTGGGCAATTTGAGATCGCGATGTAGGTCTTCATTGCGTACGTACGGACAACCGGTAGCAGTACGCATGAATTTATTTTGAACGACTTGTAGTCGTTTTAAATGGGTCACATGGGTGAACATACGTATACATACATACATACATACAATTCAAGTTACATAAAAGCTTTTAAAAAATAAAATAAGAATTTGGGAATAAAATGCAAGAAAAGCATTTTCAAATAGGGAATGTTGAAATTAATGCGTTTTAAAATGAACGATGACATGTTTTGTTGTCTTTGTCTTTTCACGTCAATACCCTTGCGGGGTAAACGAGGGATCCTACATAAGGGCTGTGTTAAGTGGCGTAAATACTTGCCTAGCTTCTCCACATTAATTACTCTCTCCATACCACCACGCCGCGCCGGTTTCAAATACTCGATTCAATATTATTCAATTCAATACTGTCTTTTCGTATAAGTCACCCTTAGTAACGAAGTATAGATAAATATTCGTAATTAGTACCGACATTATGTATGTATTTCGAATTATATTTCCTGTTCATGTAGATATATCTACTACTGCCATGGTCGAAATGCGAGCGCTCCGCAATGTTTGTGGAGTAACATTCGTGGTAGTGAGATATAGAGTGGGATTGGAAGAAAGTGTCGGTGTCAAAATGGGAAATGAAATCTGATGGTTTTGTCATGTGGATAGTGGAAAGCTGTAGGTAACCGGTGAGACCTAGGTTGATTTTCCTCGACCAAATAGCTTAGCTGTACTATCCGAGGGTGGTATCAAGAGTATTCAAAACATCGTGTATGTATGATGAGAGTTGAATAAATAGGAATCGTGATACTTGGCACTTAAAAGTCTCTGCATATCCCGCAAGGGTCTTGGCGTGATGGTTTATATATATTCAAAAGTTCAGTCCGTCACTTACTTTTGTTGAGACCGAGACGGCTAAGTTTTTAAGCTGTTGCATTAAAAAAATCATGCGATTAAGAATACTACCAGGAGAAGATTTATTAGTTACTACTAAAAAATAGACTCTGTGGTGTAAAGGTACGACTGTCGCCTGTCGAAACCGTTAGCTACGTAGGGTCCCGGGTTCAATTCCCAGGTCGGGAAAAAATAGAAAAATTATACGGAAAAGCTATAAATCAGAAGTATCCCAGAAACAAATATTCCTGGAAAAATTACACAGAATAATCCAATCCCAAAGTGTATTATTACTCAAGAGGCCAAAAAAAGAGTATTATTATGCTTGTGTTATTTGTGTTAGTCAACGATACAAATACATAGAAATACTTATATTATAAAAAACCAAAAGAAAAATAATAAACACATAAGATCTGAATATGCATACATCTATGTTCATCAGTCATCACACAAATGCCCTGCCCTGTGGGGAACCGAACCCGAGCCTCATGATTAGTCGGTAATACTAGACCTGTGTTCTAACCCTTCAACTATACATAATATTAAATAATTTGTTCAAAGGGTGAAAAAACAGAGTTCACCGTTGGTGGAGAAGTATCCGATACGGATGTTGGACCTGACGAAGAACCATCCCACGAAGGGAGAGACTATTTCCCCAACGCCCCCCCTCCCAACACCCGACCCAAGCTGAGCATCGCCCAACAATTAGCCTTGGCCGAGAAGAGGAGCAGATTAAGGTGAGATTAGTTTGTAATTATTCCCTAAGCGCTTTTAAGTTTATTACCCGTTGTAAAGCCAGGAGATATTTTAAATATCATCGCGCGCTCAAAGGAGTGGCCAGAGGTACAGATGCAACTACGAGAAGCCGACGATATTTATATGTAAGTGTATTTATATTTATATTTTTTTGCTGTGTCCGCGACCTCATCCGCGAGTTTAACTACATAAAGTAGCCTAAGCTACTCCTTATTACATCAGTTGTCCGTCTGTGAAATCAAAATCGGTCCAGTCGTTTCAGGGATAAGCGGAAATAAACAGACAGATAGACAAACAGATGAGAATTCTGAAAAAAAATATTTTTGTCTATGCACCTTGTAAATTTTATTTATTTGTATAGATGATGTGACAGGTAAACTGACAAGGCTCAACGAATAAGTTGTTGTTTATATAAACTAATCCGGGACCTCGAGCGATGAAGTCGGACATCTTAAATACGCTTGAGCCAAAAGGTGATTGATTATAGAATGCTTTTACCTATATTACCTGTTCTAAGAAAGCGAATAAATACTACTCGGTACTGCTACTAGGTGGTAGAGTCTTGCAACGACTCACCTATTCCTGCCACAATAGCGTCAGTGCTCGCCATTGTCGTGTTCTGGTTTAGAGGTTAGGGTAGCCGGTGAGCTTACTCACGCAAGAGGCTTACCATCCCAGCCTCAGGTTGGCAACGCACAATTTCCACCTTTGTTGTTTATAGGCGAAGTGTATTTCTTACCATCAGGAAATCCGTCTGCTTGTTTGTCTTCCAATATCATAAAAAAAAATTAAATATCATCGCGGCGATATCTCGAAAGGAGTAGGCAGAGGTAACATAATATGCACCCAAGATTAGCTGACGATATTTGGTTCTATGATGGGACAAATTAATCGCATCAATCTTCGACAATGTTAAGTTTTTCACATAGACTGAAAACAAAATACAGAACAAGTTGCCCTAGCTGGGAATCTAACCCGGGACCTCTCGCGTCTGACGACGAGAGAAGCGGTGAAGAGTTATGGGACCTAACATCTTCGGCTAATCGTGGGTGCAAAAGTATATACTTACCTCTGCCAAAGTGCGTATAGGCGTGACGGTATATTATTTTTACTACTAGAATGTTAAAGTGGGTAAAACTGCGTATTGCAATTCAAATCCAATCAAAGTAATTGATACTTAATGAATGGCCCAAACGTTAATCGATTACAAACAACTCCTACTAATATGATAAACGCGAAAGTTTGTAAGTATGCATGGATGTATGTATGGATGTTTGTTACTCTTCCACGAAAAAACTACTGGACGGATTTGAATGAAACCTTATAGTAAGATAGCTTATACATGATAATAACACATAGATTAATTCTTACCCGGCTACATCAGAAAGAGGGTATGTTCTTACGCAATAAGCATTATAAATAGGAAAAAAATCTGCAAAAAAAATATCGTCGGCTAATCGTAGATCTGCCTACCTTTTCATATATTCAAACAAATTCACATTCTTCTGATTATTATTTGAGACTAGCGTTAGCGTTAGCGCCCGCGTTAATTATTTTAATACCACAGAAAACTTTCAAAGAGCAGAAATGTTGCCATCTTACTTATTGCGTAAAAACATAGCCTCTTTTATGTAGTCGGTTAAAAAGTAGCCTATGTCCTTTCCCAGGTTTAGTTCTATCTTCATACCAAATTTTATCAAAATCCGTTTAGTGGTTTAGGCGTAAAAGAGTTACTTTCGCATTTATAATATTAGTACGGATTGCCTCTGCCTACTCCTTCGGCGATATGGGCGTGAAGTGACGCAAACTTGGCGTATTTGAAGATTATTTTTAAGAAGCATTTTTGAGTATTCTTTTATGTAATGAGAAGTTTTTTAGACATACATTTTTTTAGTTTGCTGTCTGACCGTATGTGCAAGTCTATCGGCTACCCTACCCTCCGGAATGTCATTATCATTACCCAATTCCTTTATGGCGGCAAGAATAGGTAAGACGGTGGATCCCTATCTTCTCTTACGAGCTGCCTGGTAGGGGAGCAGATGGTTATTCTACACAGAGGACCCGGACCAACATGCCAGGTCCCTTGCGGGGTAGGCAGAGTATCGACTACTAAGTGTCAAGATAATAATTTATAATTAATTAAAGGATATAAGGAAATAAGTAATGGCTAAGTGTCTCTGTGATCTTATAGACGTATGACGGTTATATAATGTCAATATGTACTCTTGCTTTGACATTGTAAGAAAAAAAAAAACATTGTGTACTTGCAAACCGGATTTAAAGTATTACGCCAACCTACCAAATACATCGTGTTTGGTTGTTCATACATCAGACGATGTTGCACATGGCGAATAGTCAAAGAGCCGGTGACCACAGTGATGTATCAATTAAATAAAAAAAAGTCGAACAATTTCCCTGACATTTATGCGACCGACGATATTAAATTCTTTGATGTACTTTCATGTCCTATATATAATTTAAACGCAGCAAAACTGCAAAAACCAACCTTTTTTGGTTTTGTATATATTTCGAAAAATACTCAAGCAATCGGCATAAAATTTATATTGGACTACTACTGAAGCTAACTAAAACTCTAGCTAAAAAAATAAGATCGCTAAAACCTATTGGAAATTCACGAAGTAAGACTAACAAACGGAACAAACATGCAAAAAAAGTCCAATAAAAAACTACGCATAAATTGATAACCTTCTCTTATACAAACAGACAGAAAATAAGTTTCCGTTGGAGTAATAATTGGGGTGTTTTCAAACTAGGTATATCTCCAAGTTATTATCTTGATAATACAACAACTTCCAAATCAGATTTTAAGTATTCCACCAACTACTTACTCTAAAATCATATTTGACACATAATAAACGGTTAAAGAAACTTGTCAATTTTTTATTAAATTAATTTTATTTTTTAAATATTCGTAAAAGGAAAAAGATATGAAACTATTTTAAAAGATTCGCGAGCTCTCCAGTTAGTATTACGAAACACGTAAACACCAGTTGAACTTCAGCTATTCGATGAACAACTGCGTTCGCGCGCGAAAATCGAAAGTTTTTTCACTATATTTTTCATTTGGGTAAAGTGATTCTCTAAAATAACCTCTTAAATTTTCTGTATTATGTTTTTATGCCAGATATATTCAATTACCAGCGTTTGAAATTTAAATATTTTGTTTTTAATTACACTTATAATTTCGGTAAAAGTTTTCGAACCATAAAAATGTATTTTCGGTGTTTCGTGTTTAAAAAAAATATAGAAATCGAAGAAATTTTTTTAATTTTATTGGAAGGACTAATGTTTTGTGTTTTTTTATTATCTGTTCCAAAGGAAAATTAAAAGTGAAGTGACGACAGCCATTTTGGAACCGATTATTGATAAAATTGGTTATCGTATGTTTAGTAGTTATTATCTGTTAAGAAATGTATGACTACCATATTTTTTGTATTTCCCGGATCGGTTGTATTTTTTGTAGATTTTTTAGCGCCTTGACCTCAAGCCGTATAACAAAAAGTTAATTACGTATTGTAAACATTAATTATCTTATTATTCAGGTTATGATATTATTTTTTGTATCTAAATATGCAAGTCATAAAATCATTAATTTGAGTAGATATTTTTTTTTATATAGGTACATATTTTTATAATATAAGTACATTTCCTGAGTGCTCTTATGGTGATGAAAACATCATAAGGAATCTCCGATTCATGTATTCAAATTCGTTCTCATCTCGGATAGGGCCTGATTACCCTCTGGGTTCCACAGGTCAGATGGCAATCACTCTGTGTAAAAACTGATGCCTTGTCAAATGACAAATCCCCTATATTATGTAGACGACCCCTATCATCAGATATACATAGAAACGGGATAAGGCTAGGACGAAGAAGAAAAAAGAGAATATTGTTACTTGTCAAAATGGTCAGTATAAAAAACTGCAAGTCGGAGTAGCTAATTAGCATGAGTTTCTATGAATGTTTGTGACACGATCTTCGTTAATTTTAGTAACTAACAAAATATCTGTAAACTAAATTTATTGCAAAATGAAGTTTTTATCGCGTTTGTATTGAAGTCGTTTTAATTAAGATAACGTGTATTTTGATGCCAAAATAACTAAATGATTAAGAGTGAATTTTTATACACAGAAAAACCAGGTAAAATCTATAGATAGTACAGAATAGAAAAGAATAAATCTTTATTGCACACCAAAAATATACAAACATATAAAATAAAACTTAGAGACTAAATTAAAAACAAATTTCGCGCAGTCTGTGCCTATAGGTATGTGCTTAAAACTTTAAAACTACACTATAGATTATGATACGTTTTTTTAATAGATAGAGTGATTTAAGAGAAAGGTTTATATGTATATAACATGCATAATATACCTGTGAAAATAAAATCTTTGGTATAATTTCAAATATTACCTCTTAAAAACCTTATTTTTATAGTATAAGACAGCGAACAGGCACACGGGTCTCCTGATGGTAAGAGACAACCGTGGCCTATAGACATCATA
>DVZL01004028.1:0-13344 GCA_018236625.1 Lasaia peninsularis | reverse complement strand
ACAACGATACCAATACATAGAAATACTTAAATAGATACAAGAATAAATTTAATAAACACCCAGACCCGGAAATACAACTAGAATTATTATTAAATTAATAAATAAATTAATTAAATTAACTCTTGAACTAGATAGAATCTTTGTAAATAAAGTTTGTATTTTGTTATAATTTAATTAAACCCACTAAAACATACTTCAATTTCCCTATCTTCATCTACATTACGTAAACAAATAGAAAAAAATATGGGTACCTATTATAAGTTTAACGTGCGTGTGTAAGTGTGTGCGTACGTAATTGTGTGTGTGCGTGCGTGTGGCTGTGACGTTGTAGCTCTTAAACA
This sequence comes from Lasaia peninsularis, assembly GCA_018236625.1. Classification (NCBI taxonomy): domain Eukaryota; kingdom Metazoa; phylum Arthropoda; class Insecta; order Lepidoptera; family Riodinidae; genus Lasaia; species Lasaia peninsularis. The sequence continues at coordinate 13,003 of DVZL01004028.1, read as the reverse complement.
AATGGACCGATTGCGGTTTGAAGGCTATCATGATAGAGTTTGTTCTTAGCAACAGTTTATAGAAATTTGAAAAAAAAAAGGTCAGGTCATTTGCTAGTTGCGGAAGAGATTTCGAAAGGTTAAAGGTAAAAGACGTAGCCCTCGAATTCCAACTAGTAGGTACAGGTAGGTACTCATACGAATGCCTTCCAACCAATCTAGTTTGTGGATGTCTTACAATTTTTAATTTTTAGGGTTCCGTACCCAAGGAACTAAAGAACGAAACTAAAACTCTGAAGTTCGTCTGGTTGTAAGTCAACAAGGCTAATGAACCGTGAATCAGATGATGTAAATTACTGTTACCGCTATAACACAGATAAAGATAAAAACAGAATATAAAGTACATAAATATTTTATGCCTTTTTATAGATATTGGTACCGAACCCCGTAATGCGAAGTCGACTCTGATCTGTCCGGTTTTATTTTTGTTATTGCATTCAATACTGTGATAATAAAATAATATTTACCTCGATAACACATTGATATTATTATACGACCTTCGGATTTAACCCCCAATATTAGCCAAACTACAAAAAATCGACAACATCAGAAATGTTATTTTTAAAACTTACAACGACGAGTATTTGGTACCTATTCACTAGAAAAACACGAAGTTCGTGTCACGAACCCACGGAACTCATCGCCAAGACAAGTTTTTTTTCTATATATACATAAATCTTATATCAGTTATCACAGCACAGACTACATATAAAAATATAACGTATATTACCTATGTGCCTGTCTTGCTCATGACCTGCACATAGACAAATAGAGGTACAATTGGATAGTCGACTCGATAATGCAAACGATACGATTATCAAAATTTTCTCGCCTCCTCCTGCTGGCAAGTTGGGTTCCTCCCAAGGGGTTCCACCCGGTAGAACTTGACCATAAGAGATAGTTAGAAGACAAGGGAAGGAGACAATAGGTACCCACAGTAAGACGGAGGACTCCCTGAGGATGAAGCAATCGCCCGCATCTGGAGACAGGGCAAACACCTTGAATCGAAATTTATGCCCCCCCTGAAAGGGGTAACGGACATCTAGGGATCTCCTGATAGTAAGTGACAACTGAGGCTTATAGAAACCATGGATGTTGTAGACTATTAGATCTTATGTGCAAGTCTACCGGATACTCTACCCTCAGGACCAGACAACGACATTATAGTGACAGGACTATTCCTGTAAAGCGGTGGTTCTCTACCTGGGTTATTTGTAATATTGACGTGACAACGTCTTAAATTAGAGAATTAAGCGCGTTGAATCGGTGCATGCTTGTGTTTCTGTCTTTCTCTATAGTTAAACTTTGTGCATTTCTTATTTTCATTCAATTCCTTGTTCCTATTGTGCAATTTAATAATATTTATATCAATAAATATTCTACCGAGAAAAAGACGTTGTCACGAAAATCTTCGCCCGTTATACCGTCTTTACAGGCAACCATTTTTCAAAATGGTTACCCTCTAAGGAGTAAATTAGGGGGTAAAAGTTTGAATGAACTAAATAACTTAAATACCCGGTATAATTTATGATGTACTTAACCACTGAAGAAGGATTTTTCAAAATTTAGCCCCTAAAGGAGTAAGTTAGGGGGTAAAAGTTTGTATGAACTAAATAACTTACATACTCGGGTATATTCGACACCTACTAATTTAATAAAATTCTTTGAAAATAAGAAGTCTTATACTTAGAAGTTAAAGCAGGTCAAGTAGAGCTTGGGAGTGAAATGAATTCGGAGTCACGCACCAACCGCACCTCCAGTCAAGCAATATGTCTACTTCAGGGGATAAGCCTCTTTTGAAAGAGCTCATATGCTGCCATGCATAATCCACCTCTTACTTGTAAATATGGGACATATTTTGAAACTAGTTGCGCTACCGGATTCGTTTACATATGAACATTTCCCCCTTAAGTAAAGTTCCCTCTGTGATCAAGTGGAGTCGGTATCCGATTTTGAAGCCCGAGGTCCAAGGTTTAATTTCCCGGTAAAGCAAATTGTTTTATAAGTATTTTCAATTTATGTGAAAAACGTAATGTTGCCTAAGATTGAATTTGTGCCCGATAAGACGACGGACTTGCCACCTGTCATATCATGGGACCTCTTATCGTCGGTTAATCATGGGTGCATATCTGCCTCTGCTTACTCCTTCTGGGATATGGTAATGACCATATCGCACACCTAGATCTAAAGGGAGCTAACTCAAAAATCTTGATTTTTGAGTTATGTATATCACGGAATTCTCAACATGAAGACCTACCGAACAATAAAACAGATTGAATCTTCAAAAAACGATTTAACAATAATTCAAGAACTCTAAGTAATTTCGGCACGCAAAAACGATCGAACTATTTGAATATTCTAGAATGTTCCAATACTAGAAAAAATAATTTAAATTTGAGTTAGCTCCCTTTAGATCTAAGTGCGATATTTAAATTAAGTAAAGTTTTTTTTTACAGTAATACTGCAAAAAACCGACATTAACTAATAATTATTATGTTGCCTAAGTAAACAATCTTGAAATCTATTAATGATGGAGGGGTATTAACAAACGAAAAAATCCGGTGCGATTCCGACAAGTGCGAGTTGGAATCGCGCACGAAGGGTTCCTTACCATCTGTAAAAATTATAAAAATCACGTTTGTTGAATAGGAGTCCCCTCTAAATAATATTTTTATCCTGTTGTTATAGCGGCAATCGTCTGTGAAAACGTACGTGTACAAAACTCTATCACGGTTCATGAGTGGTGACAGACAGATGGACAGACAGACAGAAGGATATATATAGATATTACAAAAATAGGGTCTCGTTTTCACCTTTCGGTTACGGAACCCGAAAAAAATATAACTAAAAAATGTTTAAAGTCAGTTAACAACTGGTTAAATTCTATATAAAACTCACCGATACTATTTAAGGTTTAACAGGACCAAAATCTCAAATATCTTAATACAAATTCCTTTATCAAACAAGATCAATCTTTGAGAACATTTTCTATACAACAGCACTAATGGTCTTTACGAATTATCGTTAGTACTTTACCTATAAGCTGTGTCATTGGAGAGTCAACTTTATGTGATGCGGTTTTGGTTGAATTTTCTTTATGACGCTATAATGATAGCTGAAATTCTAGGAACAGCAAATGGTCTAGCTCGGTCTAGTTCTAACGTCAGTAAGGAAGTGATTAATACTGAGATAGGACAAATGATATAGTAAATTCATGTATAATCCGCGCATTCAAATAGAATATAGTGTCTTGAAATAGATTGACTGCAGACACTGTTGTTGGTTTATATGTTGGTGTTACGTATTCATTTTACGTAAACATTCAAACGGTTAAAAAATTCCAAATTTCAAATTTAGTCACCTGCCAGTACGCTGCGGTACCACTCGCAGGATCACTCGAAAGCGAGACTAATGAAATAGTGTTTTTTTTAATGTATTTTTTGAGACTTTGACTTACATGATATTCACAACTGTAATGAAATCACCCTTAGTCATATCATAAAATTATCAATTTTATGGTATGAATAGCTGTACCCGCCCGCGACTTCGTCCGCGTTTTTTTATTTAAATATGTTATTGTATACATTTCTAAAAAAAATTAGCCTTTCCTTATTAAATTAGCTGGCAGCCAATGAAAGTCCCGTTAAAATTGATCCAGCCGCTTCAGAGATTAGCGGGTACAGACAGGTAGACAGACAAAAATTTTGATTTAGGTACCAATACCTTGTAAAAATACATATACATTTAGTAAAATAAAATATTTTTATATTACTAAAGGTTTTTATTCTTAATCACATTATAAATAATATTTCATATTTATAATATATTAATAAATAATCACAATCAGTATAGCCTACGTCACTCAAGTGTATTTAGAAAAAAGTTCAATTTTTTTCGAAAAATCACTTCTTACCAAATAACCTTACGAACTGTTGCCTTTAAGAAAATGATCCTAACGAATTATCGTTACCACTTTACGTATGAATATTGTCATTAGAAAGTCAACTTAATGTGATGCCGTTTTGGTTGAATTATCTTTATAAACCTTACAAAGTTTTACGTTTTATATGAACTAAGAATAAAACGAACACTATGGGAACTCTGGAACACAGACGAAAAAATATTGGCAACTGATTCCTTGCGCTGCAGATTTCTATGGTCAGGTCTGAGGTGGTGACTATTTTTATCCTATTATTCCAGTTTCTATAAAAGGGTAGCAGTGTGGCCTGACTATTGCATTAGAATGCGCTTATCGAATTCAGCACGCGGAATATCCAAGCTTAAATATCAAAAACGATATTTACTCTCGTACCCAAGGATTATTACCCCGTTATCGGAACTGGATAAATTACTTTATTACAATCCCCCGGAACCCTTTCCCGTGCCAGCCATTTTGCGACTTGATAGAATTTTCGAGAGTGAAATTTTCTTTTCGCGTCATTATTTTCTGAACTGAATTCGTATTATGCAAAATAAGTTTAGAGGCTTTGCAAGCGATATTCTGATGTAGTAAATAGCTTTTTTTATAAGTGATGCCTCACCTGATAGAAAATAAAAAATCCGTGAAACGTGAGTCGGATTCGCGCACGACGGTTTCCATACCATTATCTATAAAAAATGGCAAATAATTAAGTTTGTCGTATGGGAGTATGGAGCACTTCACGGATTTTTTTTATTTTCCACCATTTTTTTTTCTGTAATAACTTAAAAAAAATTAAAACTGCAAAAACACGACTTTAAGTTCATTATAACGTAGCCTTTATACTTGATTTTTTTTTGGTCATATTTCAAAGAGTTGTAAACGAATGGCATAAAATTTGTACGGGACCATTGAGCTATGCTAAACAAACCAAAAACATATTTTTTCAAAACGTTTCATAATTTTCGTTATTGTAAAAAATTAACATTCAATCAAATTGATAAACTACACCGTTTTTTCCCAAGTTGAAGGATAGATATATATTATATTTTACACTACACTACAGAAGTTAGCCGAAACAAACATACAGACGAACGGACAAAGACTGTAAAAAGTGTTATTTTGATATATTATGTTCCTTGCATACATATTTTTGCATTTACTAAAAAGGGTATATTTAATTATTACAAAGAAACACTTCAATTATATTCGTATAGATTATCATATATAAACAGCGCCATCTATTATTGAGTTGGCAAATCATTAATGTATTCTACTCAAACAATATAATCACATATCTACACCAAAACTAGCGCAAATAAATCTCATCTGTTTCATCAAACTAAGCCATTGCAAATTGTCTTTTAATGAAATCGTCTAATAGTCCAGCGTAATGGATCAGAGCGATTCAAAGTTTATCGTGTATAGCGGTACTTAGTGTAATGGGCAGCCTAATTAATTATTGCTCCCAAACCCTTTTAGTCCCAACCCAACGAAACGTGTTGGTAAAATTAGAGTGGTCATCCGTCTTGCGAGACGGCGGGCTAGTCCGCCATTACACTAACGTTGGCGCGTATTTAAGGTCCTAAATCTCAGTCGACTGTCATCCATAGGCTATAAATAATAATAAACAAATATCACTGGACCATTCCAGATAGAGGTATGGAAAATCAAGGATGTGCTTATTGCAAGCTGGTGTAATAGTCATTTATTGTTCTGTATTTTAGATGAGATGGTCAAGTAAATTTGGTTCAAATTAGCTTCACTGCACTATATTTCTGTTGGAGGAAAGCTTACGTAAAAGACTGAACTTACCAACACACTTAATATCTTTGGTGTCTATATTTTTTGCATTTAAGGCTCGTAGGTGAAACTGCGAGCAGCTGCTAATACCTACTTGTATATTATATACCTGCGTATAAAAAGTTTTAAATTTTTTTACACATTGATAGGGTCTCTCCTCATCAGTCAGGCTACGATAATAATATTGAGCGCCGGTTCCAAGTTAGTATTACACAACAGCACTCAGAACGAAGGTGCACCCTAATAACTCTCGAAAGAAACTTATATATATAATATTACATAAAAATAATTAAAACGCAGTAAACTACAAAAAACAATTTAATTTCTTTATCATGTCATCTAAGAAAAAAAAACTTTTTTGGTTTAAAAGCTGTTTTCGAAAAAAAAATGGATATTGATAAATTTTATACGGAACTATCTCTAAAACATGACTTATACAAAAAGAATCATCAAAATCCATACATACATATTTGGCGCGTGATTTTTTTATGTTTGCGTTTTGTTTATTTTTTTATTCAATACTTTGTAGTGCATAAAACCTAATAAATTTAATATTATATGATGACAGATGAAATGGCGCACAGAACTAGTGAAAACAATATTGTTATGAACACAAATTCGATATTTTTATGGACAATAGAGGAAACTACTTCGGCTTTTTGGCAGTGTTTCCATGTTTATCTGAAAAGATTAGGTTACGGAGATATATTTGGCTCTGCATTTGACTACAAATACCAGTTAAATGCAGGATTGAACAATGGTAGTGAATTACGAACAGTTTTTCAAATAATGTTTTTATCACATTTTAGAGACGTGTGATTTAACATAACAGATGAAGTGCGAGTCGAACTCGTTTACCAAGAGTTTCGTACATTTTTTACAATATCACTAAATAAAGGACTAGACTGATTACACATTTGCATGATTAACCCTTATTTTTCTTCTTTGTCTGATCCCTATTCGGTATTATATCAGATAACATCGGGGTCGGCTAATCTAGGGGTTTTGACTAGGACCCCAGTTTTTACTCAAAGCGACTGCAACCTCGACTGCTGCGACAACTACGACCTCTGCAACCGAGAAGAGAAACTAGGCCCAAACTTAGATGAGGTCGAATTCAATGAATACGGGTTTTCTCACTATGTTTTCCTTCACCGTAAGAGCTCTCAGAAAATCAAAAAACCCATTGTTACATGGCGAGGTTCGAACTTGGACTACACGAATAGAAGTCCGAAGCGCGTACCGCTAGGGCAGCGAGGCTCTCATAATGAACCCTAATTATGAACGATACTAAAACCAGTACCGATTCCGTCCCCACCACACTACGACGACGACGTGAATATACCAGTAACAACTAATGATATCTTCCTACGAACTCCATGGTCAAAAAAGCCCAGCTTCGACACGGGAACTGGGGTGAACTATAACAATTAAAGCTTCATGAATACTGCTTGCAGTTCCGTATTAAATTTGAGTAAAAAAACTGCTGGACATTCGCAGACAAATTATCTATACCAATAAATAAAATTGGAGTGCCGGTATGCATTATTAAAATAACCGCTTTTTACTATATGCATATGAATCCTTACAAAGTATTATATACCAAATTAATATTTTCTAGAATTTTTGTCCGTCTGACTGTCTGTCTGTCTATCTGTCTGTTTGTACCCGCTAATCTCTGAAACCGTCGCAACTGTTTCTATTTATGTATTTATTTTTTTATTTCTATAGATTTAGATATTTAATGTACGCGTACGAAGCCGCTCGTAAGATTTAAAATTATATAAAGTTGTCATTATTTCGTTTATAATGGAATATATCTACAAATTCAGGTATTAAAGTCACCGTTAGACACTACAAGAACAGTATGAGTTTTGATATGTAACTTTGGTATCGATTAATGCTAACAAAGTATATGGCAACAGGTCCTAATCTAGGATTGGGTTTAGTTTCTCTTGTGTGTTACATAGGTCAGATGGCAGTCGCTCTGGTTAAAAACTGATGACTTTATCCAATTCCCTAGATTAGGTGGCGTCCCGATATCATCTGATATAGAAACATGATAAGACTGATTAACTCATCTTTTTCCGTGACTTCATTGCTGAAGGTCGTATCCCATTTGAAAGTATTTAATTTCTTTCATAATATGCTGCAATCTTCCCCAGCGTTTGTTACACACAGAGTGCGGTGACCTGGTCACGCGAAAGGCTTGGTGATCTGACACGTACCCTTTTCCGTCTACTTTGTCAAGGCTATCAGGTTGTCAGTTAATACTCGTACACCAAACCGAAGATATCCAAATCATCGTGATTCAATAATAATACCCTGATTCCTTTATCGAGCAATTTGTTGAAATAAAAAACCGATTGTACTGAGAGTTTGTGAAAGTTGTTGTACCCGACTGTACCCACCGTTCCGAATTTCGAACAAATAATTGAAGTTTCATTCATCTCCATTCCCATTCATTCAAATCGAAACAATGGCGGATTCTCAATAAGTAGCGCAAATACGTGTTCTCGATTTATATAAATGCGTTTAGTCTTTATCTCCTCCCGTTCCACTTCTGGTCCATTAATGGCTGATAATCCATCTCCGTCGAGTGCATTTCCTACGCCAAATGAACGGTCATTGTGATAAATTAATATTTTACCCGTTTCAAATGTACAGTGTAAACACGCTGGATGGCCAAATGGGTCGGTGAGGATCTCGAACTATTTGAGACGGTTTATTCTGTGTCAGTTTGCTGAAATACACATTTGCTTGAATGCTTGCTTACTATGTTGTGTCCCAGTTTCCATTGAGCGATTCAAGCCAACTGCTTTTTGTAGACCAGTTTCGCCACTAACATTGTGACCATGACCGGGTGGTTGAATTCTGAAAGAACCTCAGATGAGTAACGCACCATTACCACCTTCTATGTCTGAAGGCGACGTGACTTACCTTCAGGATAACCGTCTATTAGTTTCCTTTCCAATATTATGAATAAGAAAAAAAAATAACGGATTTATAATTTTTAGGAAAATTTTAACGTTTTTCATTTTAAAATATTTTTTTAATAATAATATAAAGAAATTTATACTGAAATAATTAAATAACAAAGAAAATACTTTTGGGATTTTTAACTTACTTTTATTTAAAAAAAACTAACATGCATTTACTTGCACAATATTATTTACAAATTATTTGTAAGTATATCAATACACGAAGAAACCAAAACTAAGGATAATATTTGTTAAAAAAATAATAATATAATAATAAAATTGTTTATTTTGAAGACCAATTCATATATAAAAATATTTTTTGGTAAAAATATTAAGTCACTTTATGGATAATAAACAGACAAACCACGAAAATTGTATCCACAAAGCCATATTTCATGATACAACCTGATTAGAGTAAAAGAATTATGCTTTTAATGAAAATCCCACGCAATGTCCATATTAAGGCACCCTTGTAATTTGTTATTCATATTTAGATAAAACAAAATTAAACGTATTTTTGTCATTTTAATTAAGGTGTGTTTGAAATAAAACTAAATTAATGAGCAGATTACATAGGTATTACATAAAATTAAAAAATAAGAAGTTAATAAGCGCGGAAAGATATTTTTAAAATCGTAATGAAATTTCCATTTTCAAACCAGAGATTAAAGCAAACGTGCAACAAAATTATATCGTTCGAAATTCAAACATTTCGTGTGATTACGTTCCGTTTGCAATGGCGGCCCTCGTTCAAGATCACTCGACATAATTAACGTCTACATTGAGTTATTTACGCGCCCGCATGTGTCGGCGGAAACGCTGTATGTGCACATGTGCGGCTGCAATCTTAAATTATATAAGAATCAATAAGCTAATGTTATAACATATAGTATTTAGCCAAATTATCTATATCAAATAATCTTATAACTATTTAAGTGTAGCTTCTGTCTACACAAAGATTTTAGCTCAGATTAGGCATAACAATCTTTCTACCGTATTATTAGAAAAAATATCTTTCACTTCAAAAAGCAGATTTTATTGAAATATATGGTAGAGCTTCACGAAGATTCGCTCTTACCACTGTCTCATTATATGTTTCATTTTTCTTTTTTTCTCTTCTTATTCCTCGCCAATGTCTGTGCTATTGTGTTTTTCTGGTTTAGGTAAAAATTTTCTAGAAAGCTTACATAAAGAAGTGATGTAACTGTTCATCTTAGATTTAAAGACACTCGTAAACATCGAATAATATACAATATTATGTAGTGTTCCGCCCCAATCGTGATGTTTCCAAACCTTATTGCATTCAAAACCAACATAATACCTGTCAAAATGAACGAACATTCGTGCATAAAAAGCACAGACTTCAAAAGGAAACACGCCACCCTCGCTCCTACTGTGTTTGATTTAATTTTTTTAGTTTTTTTTAATCATTGACATTTCCGTGACTTCATCACTTACGAGGCACGAACCGGCCCTTTTCATTATAATTTCAAACCGTTGTAATAACAATACGGTCCGTAAAATTTTATATCCATTACCATACACGCTACAATATGTAATATCCAGGGCCGGATTCATACTGCCCCTGGTAGGTATTTTTATTTTTCCGCCGGTACCGTCCTCAATGTTTGAAGAGCATACGTGTTAAAATATGAAAATACATTGCTTCAATAAACTTAACAATTAGACATTTTAAAATAATCTCGTATTAGGATAACATAACTTTGTGTTATACTTGATTCGCGTTACTCTGGCACTGTTTATTGCAATATTTTTATTATCAACGTTATAACTTTCTTTTTTTGTAAAGAAAAATAAGAGTAAATTAAAAGTGTTTGTCCGAATATAATGATGTCTTGGTTAAATAAATAAATAGCTAAAAAAGTTTAAGTTTCATCTATAAGGCAAGAAATAACAAAGTTTTTATTCCATCAACAATTCCCTATGTTTATTCCAACCTCCAAGTTAGTCAAATCATAAAATAGTAGATTTACTATTAAACCCGTTTTCTTATGTGCCTTTAAAAATGAAATCCGCCTCTGGTGATACCCAAATAACATAATTTATGTTTTATGAATTGAATAAAACCGATTTCCGTCGAAATTTTTGTTTAACGAGCTGGCAACATTTAAACTCGGACGTTACAATTTGGATGCAATGTTTGCGGTTGCTTGATGACAAAGCTTGTAATTATCTGATTCGAAATTACAAGTTAAATACAAACGTTATTCGATTTTGACATCCTCTCTACACAATATTGCCAGTCTATAATCAGGTTTTTGCCCACCTTTTATGTATGTATATCTTCACGCCAAGGCAATTGCGTGGCAACTAGACAGTATTCCTAAATACTTAACTTCCTTCACAAACATGTATATTATAAATGAATATACGAGTGACCGAACTGTGGAAAGATATCACCGCACTGATCCACGAGAGTTAGCTGCCAATACGAAGTCGGCTTCAAAAATATATTAAACGTACTAAATAATCTCTGATCGGGAAACCGCATGACACTAAGCTAAAGAAAAACTGTGCATATGAAGAAAGACGTATAAAAAACTGTGCATTTAATGTAAGAGCGTATAAAGAAAAACTGGCATATGAAAAAAAGACCTATAATGAATTCTATTTAATTTGGCACCTTCCTAATTTCTAATACCTCACTTAAATAACCGGAAAACACAACCCTTTCCCCTATAAAACAATTTTGTTTTTTCGCTTCCAACTCATCCATCAGCGGTGACCGCGTATCGGTGAAGGGATACAATATCTTACTCCTAATGTAACTTATTTCTCGTCATCGATCACTCCAGCAGCCACCCTGACATCGGAATCCATTAAATGGCACTTTAATTGATCGCTGTGCGAATTGAAAATCGCGAAAATGTTCAGATCCGATCAACGAACGTCTAGAACGTGATATCAGTTGATCAGATCTGATGTAAGTCGATGAGCTTCGAGCTTCTACTCTGAATCGACGTCTGAGACGTGATCGAACTTATCGTTCACTGTCTGTCAGACTCAGAACAAAGAATAAATAAACAAATATTTATTTACTCTTATTTTTTATATAGTTTTTCAGATTATTCTGAGTAAGTATTACATTGCCTAGGATTGGAATGTGCTCGAAGTGGCGATAGACTTGCCACCTATCACATCAATGGGCCCTAGCACCTGTTCTAGTATATCTACTGGACTTACAAGTCGTGAATATACTAGCACACCTCTCCCTGCCCCATTAAGATATAGGCAGGAAAGTACTTTTTTTATTTCTTTCCAAATAAATATCGTACCAATTGGAGCCACGGTGGCCTAGTACGCGCTTTCATTTTAGTGGTCCATATTCGAACCCACTCATGAGTTTTGAGTGTGCAATGAGTTTTTTTAACTTAAGTGCTCTTAAGCTTAAGTTTTAATTATGAGTGCTCTAATGGTGAAGAAAAATATCGTAAGGAAACCCGAGGTAACCGCACTCGCACATCCTAAAAGGGGTAGGCAGTGGTGCATCTTATGCATCCATGATTAGCCACTGATATTAGATCCCAGTTTGTGACAGGTGGCAAGTCCGTCGCCATATCTGGCACTAATCCACTCTCAGAAGACGTTATTTTTTTCACATAAAATGAAAAAACTTATAAAAACGAGCTGCCCTACCCAAGATTCGAGCCCTTGTGCGTCAATTGACATCGACTGCAATGGACTACAGAGGCGTAGAACAGACCAAAGAAGATATTGGTATTTACAAAAGATTCTTGGACCTTCAGCAGGACCAAGAATGTTCCATTAGTGAATGCCGCTGAAAGCGTTTCCCGCCAAACCCATACTTGCACAGCGATAGATCAGAATCTTACTAACGCTACTTATTTATCATAATCGATCTGCATCAATTTGGCGTTTTAAGTAAGTCTGAATCAAAAGTCGCGAAAATATTTCAATTAGATCAACAGCTAATATTAATAACGTAATATTGCTTCTACGATTTGAAGAAAATCTATGAGCTTTGAGTTTTAAGAATTGATAAAGTGATAGCGCCTATTGTTTATTGCGTCACAGACCAAAGACGTGGGAAACCTCAAGCATGCTCCTATCGATCATTCATCATTCATCACATCCTGGTTCTTGTTTCCCACATAAATCATATGGGAGCAACCATATCGTGGATCGAGGATATCATTATTAAAAGGCCGTGTACTGCAAAATTATCGTGTGTAAAAAATAAGACGAAATATTTTGTTCAAACCCTATCGAGATTTATTAC
>DVZL01004027.1:0-13345 GCA_018236625.1 Lasaia peninsularis | reverse complement strand
TAATAGTCTCAAAGGTTGTCGCCACATCCGTAGCGGCAGTAACCCTAGAGCCCATTAAAAAAAAAAAAAAAAAACCCTAAAAACATGCAGTCGTATTGATAATTCTTGTTTAGGAAATCGGTTGATAATCTCGAATAAAAACAAATGGTATTTTCGGCAAACTGAAAAGTCGAAACCGAATTTTACCGCCGTAATTAACGCTGCCTAATAAGTGCAATGCTTTCATCGCTGTGGCGTAGGTCACTTGGTTTCACGGTGTAAATTATTTGCGAGCCTCTCGAGTAACTCTTGCATTAGGGCTGCAAAAACCGAAAACCGAACCGAAAAAACCCGAAAAATCGAACCGATTTTTTTACTACCTATTGTTAATTGCCCCGGCTTTGACTTCGTGATACTAATAAAGCGGCCTAAATACAAAGATGAACCATGAAGGTTCATCTTTTATATTTTTCCTCGGCTGACTAGACCATCCGCCTGACATCTGTAAGAAGCGAGCATCTGTAAACTGGATCACAACTAACAAAACCACTGGTGCTAGAGTGCTGTGCAGCAATCCGGATAGAGATTCATGGCCTTACCTATTCCTGTCGCAATAATGACATTGTCGTGTTCCGCTCCAGAGAGTTGGGTAGCCGGCAAAATTGTACATTAGGCTAACACCTCGGTCACAAGGAACGCACCTGCAACATCTATGGTGTCTGCTGGCTACGGTTATCTCTTATCATCAGGAGAGTGGTGCATAATATGAAAATCCGTCAAGTGCGAGTCGTACTCGGAAGGTTCCGTATCATTATCTCTAAAAACAGCAAAAAATCACGTTTGTTGTTTCGGAGCACCCTTTATATATTTGTTTTATTCTGTTTTTAGTATTTGTTGTTGTAGCAGCATCAGAAATACATCATCTGTGAAACTTTTAACTGTCTAAAGCTATCACGGTTCATGAGATATAGCTGGTGACAGATAGACATAAAGACAGACAGACGGACAGCGAAGTATTAGTATTTGGGTTCTGTTTTTATCTTTTGGTTGCGGAACGCTCAAACGTATAGATTTTATTTTATATATTTTTTTCAATTAATAAGTAATAATTAGGATAAAAACCGCGGTATAATATTTATGTAAAAGGCACAAGTGATTGACAGATGTGTCAACACACTGGTCAAACCCTTTGAGCTAGAAACTTGGAATTTCGCTCAGGTATTCCTCTTATTATGTAGACATTCATTAAGGAAGGATTTTTCAAAATTAATTTTTGCGAAATAGGTGACAAAAGTTCGTATGAACTAAATAACTCTGACCGCCAGATAGGTCGAGGGGTTAGCGTACTCTCCTCTAAGTCCTAACGCCAACCATTAGGTTCTGTCTAGATCTAGTACTTCCGGGTCTGAGTGTTTATTAAATTTATTCTAGTATTCTATTAAAGTATTTATATATTTATTAGCTGTTTCCCACGGCTTTGTCCTATTGTGACTATCATACAAACAAAATCTAGGCAATTGAAAAATGAAAACGAATCGGTTATATTTATATGTCATCAAAACATTTCCATACAAATATTCATCCCCTCCTGTAATCGCTCCTCCCCCTCCTTTTTTGCAGTAAAAAGCAGCCTATGTCCTTCCTGAAGGCCAACTCTATCTTTATATCAAATTTCATCAAAATCTGAGCAGTGGTTTAGACGTGAAAGTGTACAGTGACAGACGGACAGAGTCTCTTTCGCATTTATAATATTAGTACGGGTTAAAATAAAATAAAAAATAAGTTTTTTTAAGCTGAAAAAATTCATAAGAAATAAATTTCCCTACACGGACACCGAATATGCTCGACCACAGAGGCGATTATTATTTAAAAAATAATTTCATATAATATTTATTAAAAAAATACCTACTAGGACTTAATAATCTCAATACCCGGGGAAAAATCTAACAAGTAATATTCCTGCACGTATTCATTGCAAATATTCCACAAAACCTCGTTCCAAGTTCAGCTTATGCGTATCCAAAGTTAATTTTATGCGCGTTAATATTTAAGCTCCATAGATATTCAATTAGTTCGGCACTACGGCCCTCGCTACCTGCCATTGTTGAGTTTTTTGCCCCGTCTTAGGGGCGTAGTGCCGGGCCTTTGTAATATCATCACATGTTTATTACACGAAAAACTTGGAACAACATGAATGACAATAATACACATTTTTGTTTTATTCTATTTGCATTTCTTCACCAGTGTTGGTTTTGAGCTTTTTCAAAATGTATACATTTTTCAGCATCGGCGCTTGGTGAAACTTTCACATATTTAAAATGAAAAAACACACGTATTTTTTCACATAATATTACGTATCAATGAAAATTATTTTTGAAAAAACCGACCGGTTTCGCTTTTTACAGCATCGTCAGGGGTAAAACTTAAGTTATTTTAATTCTATTCTATACCTTTTTAGGGCAACAAGTACACGTTTCTCCAAATGTTAAGAGGCAACAGGGCCCTATATATGTGGTAAGATTAATCTCCACGTCTGCCGGCTACCATACCGTCCAGACCGGAACACGACAATGTCTTTATGACGGCAAGAATAGTAAGGCAGTACATTACTACTTGGGCGAGTTGCTGTACAGCACTCTTCCACAAGTGGTATTGTTGGTAATGACCCTGTTTACTAAAGTAGAAAGTACGGTAAAAAAGTAGGAATCGTGACACTTGGCACTCAATACTCTCTGCCTACCCCGCAAGAGTCCTAGCATGAATATATGTATGTATGTGTATAAATATTTCTGTGTCAACGGCCGATCTTAAATTAGTTTACTGTAAACATTTGACAACTCTGTAATATCAATAAATCTTCGGCTAGAAGTTCCGAACCCTTAGCCAGTAAACGGCAAAAAATCACTTTTGCCTTTTACTGGCTGGCTGGGTAGATGAATCAACGGTAGGCCAAATGTTTAAGGCTAGAAACTAAAAATTTCGCACAAGTATTCCTCTTATGACTTTTTATGAGAAATTTCAATCCCCAAGGGGGTGAAATTGGGGGTAGAAGTTTGCATAAACTTAATGTATACTGGTGACATAACACACGGATGTTAGCAACACAAAATACAATAAATAACGTAGAGGTGGCAATAACGGCTATATGCCAATAATTAATTATACTGTTGTGTTTTCAATAACTGTTGTCGCAAACTGTTATTATATTATTAGCTATTAGTTGGCAAAACGTATAAAATCGCAGTCAGAGAAGCTAGAAACTTTTTTTTTACTACCTCTCTTACTCTTATTCATAATAAAATCAGTCAACAACAACAACAGGATGAGTAAGAATACAATAATTTCGTTATCGGTTGTGCAATAATAACGCGTTATAATCTGTTACTCTATAAATAAATTGTCTGTAAACATTTGACAACTGTGTAATATCAATAAATCTTCGGCTAGAAGTTCCAAGCCCTTAGCCCACGATTCTGTTTCCACTTGACTGGGTTTGTTACTATAAACTCGGAGGATTGTGCAATCTCCCTAACGACGTGGAGTTTTTTGTCAGTACAAAAAGGTATTTCACAAACGTTCCGTTGCATCTTTTAGTTATCTCAGTGGAATGTTTGAGCATTATTTTTGGTTGAAATAATTTATTTCTGTCGCCTCTGTGGTCAAGTGGAGTCGGTGTCTGACTTTGATGCACATGATCTCGGGTTCCCGCGTAGGGTAACTTGTTCTTATAATTTTTATTCCAGTTTGTCTGAACAACATAATTTGCTACCCTTCACACCACGGGACATAATATCGTCGACTAATCTTGGGTAATTATTTTTTACTGTGCCCTATAGGTATAGGTATGGTAGGATATTATTTTAGGTGTGTTGCAGACATGAGGCCGAAGTCTTAGGGCTAATTTCTAAGTTTAGCAGTTACCCTACCCTTCGAAACGCTTGACGATATTGTCATAATGGTGGTAGAATTAAGCAAAGCGGTATCGATCTCTACCTGCGCAATCGCTGTATAGTACCTACTCTACCACCAGTAGTCTTGCTGAGAAAGGGTTTTTGTTGGGCTTGAACTTTGATCTGATGAAATTTGAGTTATATATGGGTAGAATATTATTTGTTACTATAAGCGATTGGGTCGTCACTTCTCAGGGCCGATATTAAATCTACTTTAATTATAAGTGAATTTTCATTTCGAAAGCAAAAACATTGATTGGTTTAGCTTTACTAGTCTCTAGGGTAATCTACGGGACTCGGCAATCAATTTTCCATTTTTTTTTCTTTCCCAATATTTTTCGCTCAAGCATTTCATTGTGTTTTTTAATCAGATTATCGTGAAAGATGGTCGTTGTCAAGAAGTTGGCGTACACAGCAAATGCCACCAATTTATCTATAAGGCTGCGGTTTGATTCTTTGTGTGACGAACGTAGGTTTTTTTTTTTAATTTATTGATACTGTCACATAAGGGAACCTATATTTTATGATATTGGAAGGCAAACACACGTCACTTCTATAAGTGTCTATACACCAAAGGTGGAAATAGTGCGTTGCCAACCTGAGGCTGGGATGGTAAGCTTCTTGCGTGAGAAAGTTTACCAACTACCCTACCCTCCAAACCAGAATGCGACAATGGTGAGCACTGAGCCTTGCAGGCTCTTCCACCTAGCCAATGTTACGGTGTTGGTGACAATAGGACGTAGTTAAGCAGAAAGGATCCAACCCACACAAACACCAAAATTAAGTTAAAAATACTAAAGAGGTCGTAAAGCTCTATACTTTCATCCAGTAAAATATCCTACCGATAAAAAAAGCTATGACATTTATACAATCATTAGATACCAACCCGCATTTATAGTCGGTATATATATTGTTATTCATCAGAAACAATTCAACATGCTTGGAACTGTTCTGTGCTATATTAATTTTAAACCCTAGGCTAATATTTATATCACTACAGAAATTGAATCCACTTGGGGTTGTTTATAATAAGTATTTTAACGCGTAAATCAATTATGACAAAATACGATATAAACTTCAAAGTCAATTATCTTAGGACTAGTTTGATATGGATTGGATCCTTTCTGATTAACTACGTCCAATAGACCCTGTGCTCACCTCTTACGAGCTGCCTGGGTGGAAGGCAGTTGGCCTATTCTACAATGGGACCCGGACCAACACGGGGGATATCTAATATCATCGTCTTATCGTAGGAGCATATGAACGATATTTATTTATTTTTTATATACATATCTTCACGCCAAGTCTCTGCAGGTGAGACAGAGTGTCAACTGACTAGTGTCACTATTACTACATACTTGCCGAGCTCTACATTCATTACTCTCTTCGTACAAACACGCCGGTTTCGGAGATTAACGGTTAGATCAATTCGTCTAATATATTTAAAAATGTTTATTTAAAAAAGTAAATATTTTTTGATTTTAAGTATCTCCAAATATTTATTGGTCCTTCGATATAAGAAAGCCATTAGCTGCCAATCGGAAGGGTCCTCCCTGGGGCAAATTTATCGACTCAGATACGTCCCTACGATTTGTGTCAAAACTATTATTACATTATCTAATCATTTATGGATTCTAACTAAAAAGGTCCGGTATTGTATTTTCGGAACTGAGCTAACGTCATAAGATTCACTTTTCATTGGTCACAATATCTATTCTAGTGCTGCGGTCGCTTTTACCCATCGTCTTTTTAATTTTTATCTTTTTGTCGTAGAATACAGTTTTTTGTAGCTTCTTGTTAATTGCGTTTTATACATTTATAATTTATGTGATTATTTTCAATTTTTTTCCTGTATTCTAATTGTATTGTTCTTTGAAAGTATGTTATATCGTTTTTATGTTAATGTATTCATGTATTTATAATTAGTTTGGTTCCCAAAAATACTTTTTACGTTTGTTTAATGAATGCATGTCTCTCCAGTGCATTTTTTATTTTAATTATAATGATAGTTACTATGAATAATACCATTAAAATAAAAACCTAGGCTACGAATATGAGAAGTCTTATAAAATTTTGGACGTATGACTATTTTTACAAAACTTCCCTAAATTTTGAGGTACCTTTAAAATTATTTAAGGAAGACCCCCTGAAGCTAAAGACTTCAAGTGACCCACAACGGTTCGTGAAATCAAAATTAATGTTAGGTGTCTCTTAAATAATTTAAAGGGTGTTTTAAAATTTAGGAATCTTTGGTGGAAACGGATATTACTACACTATAGAATTAAAGTTTATATAATAACTGAGTTTATTTAAAGTTTATATAATAATTATTGTTACTACTGAGTAATTAATGGAACTTGCTTTCAGAAAGATTAACTTTTCGCCTGGTGGTAGAGATGTTCAATTACTTAACCGTAATACACCGGCCCTGTGTAATATTTTCACTACAACGGCAGTGCTTGCCACTGTAGTGTTCAAATTTGAAGGGTAACCGGTGAACTCATTCACACATCAGGTTTTATAATCTAGCCAACCACCCTTACGACCTTTAGTGTCTATAGACGACACATATTTTTTACGCCTGCTTAGTTTCCTTCGAGAGAGGTCTTTTGATAAATAAAAAAAAACAATATAATAAAAATAACAATTAGTATATAACAACTCGTGAGCAAAGTGAATAGTAAGATTTTTACAATAATCAAAAATCAAAATAAAGATCATTTTAAAATCATTATTCAGTCATTAATCATTATACCTATCTAAGTTTTTGTAAACTTTGTTATACTTTTTTTTTATAGGTACTAATAGACTTCTGAAAACTATCGAAAAACTTAATTATCCGTACGAAGCTTGTGCAGGAGTTTATTAAGTACGACTTTACGATTTTTTTTTGCATTTTGTTACTTAAACAAAAAATCAGTATTATTCTCAATTTATTTTCTCCAAAAATCAATATACCTAATGTCTCATTGAAATAAGCTATCATGTTAATCAATAAAATGATTCATAATTAATAATAAAATTAAAGATATTCAGAACGATAAGATTTATGTTATATTAGTACAAGTAATATTAAAGTAAACATATTACGTAAACTTATTAAGGATTCAATGATGTTGGGACTTAAATGCTTGATGTTCTAAATTTGAACATCGGTGTAAGCACCGGTGCGTTTACCTGTTTTTTGTATCATGCGTCAGAAAGAGACGGAGGATAAAAATTGTGTGTAGAATGCGTTTCAACAATGCGTTTCTACCTACCCAAGTTGGAATGAAAGCGGCCGAGACCGAGGGCGACGCCACTGACAATGCACGACTGTCTATCTGGTTCTATTATCCTACAATATCGTAAAGCGCTATACATCCATCGAGTTGTATTGGACAAAACAGCTTTCACGTTTAGCCGGATAATTATGTGAGTGTAGCCGGCGAGCCAAACATGCGCAGCGCATTCTTGATTCTTCACCAATCCAAACCAACTTCACGCCAGTTTCGTCCAGACCTTTAAACAGGACGGACGTGTGTTACTCGTTATAATAAATCTATCGAACAATACAATACCCAAACAATTAAAAGTGACTCGAATCAAATTTAAACTTGAAGTTCTTGGATTGTTTATAATAGTGATGGAAAGTGGAGTGGACAAAAGTATTCTTGTACCTTGCATACGATGATCGAAAGTTTAAGTTGGGGTACAAAAAGTTGTGGTCCGAATGCACAACTCTACAAAAAATATTATGTGCTCGTAATAGTGATGGCCTGATGGGATCGCAGTGCGGCCAAAAACGTGTAGTTAGTGATGTGTACTGTGATATAATTAATCGGCAATCGAGTAGATGATTGTCATTTTTGTGTGTGATACATATTATATTAGTTTATTAGTTACCAAAGATTCCTCATGATCTTGTACATTAGTTTGTGCTTCATATTGGTAGTTTTAGGTGAGTGATTTTTTTCCTATCTATCAAAGCGGTCGTTTGTTTTCTTCGATTTATCAATGAACCGTTCATTTCTTCGACTGTATCTTACGTGTTCTACTGTCGTCATATATAGGATTGTATGTTTGACGATGAGCTTTTTAAATTTTACGTTTTTTATCATATCTTTTTAGTTTTTTCGACATTGAATTTAAATAAACTACTTATGAAAATTTTACAACTGAACCATTCATTTATTTAATTATAAGCAATTTTTATTAAGTATTTAAAAAATCATTCCAAAAAGTAATTATTGAAAAAAATTAAATAAGTCTACACTACGTAATATTAGTTTATCTTGCCAAAACTTCGTCATTTACCGCTACATATTTCGCGGAAAACTCTGTAGCTTTATTAATATATGTATAAATAATTACTTTAAATTACATACTATTAAAGAACTTATTAATTACTAGAAAGATGCACGATTTGTTTTATGACTTGAGTTTTACATAACTTTGTTGTGAAACTGCGTTTAGATCCCGTTTATTAAAATTTATGTGGTTGTTGAATTTTTATCCAAATTGAAAAGAATTAATTTAATTAAAACTAATGGTGATTGAATGCTATCGTTCTAATCGAAACTCATATTATTTGAAAGACTATTTTAGAATTTCGATTGATCTTTCCGCAGGAAAACCATAGAATGCATTAAAAATATAAGTGTGGCGGAGCATCAGAAGAAAACATTAGAATTATTTTTGAATTATAAGTTAATCCAAGAATGTCATTAAAACTAGTGAAGCGTTGGAATAGTTTAAATATTGATATTTAAGTAAATTATTAATGTAACAAAAGCCAAGCAAAGAATTTAAATACAAATAAAAATGAAAATACGTTGTATACATTTTAAAATTTGAAATTAGAATGATTTAAAACTAAATATTAATCACGAAGAATTTAGTCGCTGTAAACCCGCATACCTACCTTTTGTTCGAGCTTTCAAGTATTTGAAACATTATACCTATTCCGTGGACTATTCGTGACTCAGTTGAATTTAGTTAAAATGTAACGTTGGACATGTTTACCATGTCAATTAGTAGACTATTAGATTATTTTACGCCACGTTTAACTCAGACGACTGGAGATAAAAGTATTTCGTCTGAAGTTTAATTAATTCTCAAGTCAATTTACGGGAACCGACGCGAGTGATAAATTTACATTGTAGATTATTTTTTTAATTAGTAATAAAAATACCTCTAATCGAGTAATAAAGTTGATCGTATAACATAAAAAGGAAATATAGTTTATCTAAGGACCCGTGGAATAAAGGATGTATAATTTTTTATTTACATGCTGGCAGTTAAACATGTTTTAAATAAAAACAGCTAATTGGTATTACGGGTTTTTATCTTCTTTTTTTTACTTTTTTATCATCATACACAATTCTATAATCCTATTTAGGCTTAAGCGGATATTGTAAAATAATTTTGAAGAAAAAATAATATGATCAGTTTTAAAATGTTGAAGCAATAGGTATTTACTTTAATTTGAATCTAAAAAGGCCCCGATCTGCCTCCGAGTTTCTGGGGTGTCATTGTATTAAATCCCAAATCCGTCTGATATCTCCCTAACGTAACAAAATCCGTTTTCCCCATCACATTATTAGATCTAGTGGAATTTGAAAAAAGAATTATTAATCAGTATTGAATTAATTTTCTGCCTTTATTTGACTCGCTTCCGTAAAGTAGTAATTTTTAATTTAATTTAATGTTTTTGAATGCTACTTCAGAAGATTTTACTAGTGAACCGATTTTGATGATTCTATTTTTGTTTTTATTTTCCGTGGATAAGACAATTGTTTTTAGTTATACCTACTTAATAATTAATTAATTTTTTGTTAGCAAAGATAACGTTAGTATTTTACAGTTTTACTACTTTTAAATTAATGTTTTTTTTTAAAAAGAAACTGATATTACAATAATAAATTGGTAGTTTGCGTTTTAATCTCAAGGAATCAAAACATTGTACATATCTCACAATATCGAAATGAAATATAATTATTAGAATAATCTTTATTACGGTTTGTTACAATATACTTCATTTATACAAATAATTTAATTTACCACTTTATTCAGCAATAAATTATACAATAAAATTCAATTATTATCTGATATACCTACTTACGCACGCTACGAAGTTTTTTATGTTTTAAGTTTTTTAATAAATTGTTATTTTTAAATTCATATTCAAGAACGTTATATTGTTCTGAACGTTATACCTCTATATCTTTACATAGAATTTGTTTGTTTCTCAGGATTTGTTGAGGACTATTATCGTGGTTTCCCTTGTCCATGTACACAAAATAAAGACTGAGAGTCGCATCCTAAAACAACAATCAAAACCAAGCAAAGAAAACACGGAGGTTATATTTTTACGGTGCGATTTTACTTAAGCTTGTCATTAATATTATTTGCTATTTCGGTGAGGATGTTGATGAAATAAAGTAAGATTTTATGGCGGATCCTTACAAAACTTGAAAACTAGATACAAGTATGTTAGTATAGTAGGTACTTAGTATATATAGTACGTGTGTCCAAAAAAAAATCCAAAAGACAAATCGTATCGAGGTTCAAAGGCGTCTTAGCGTGTCAGGTTAGGACGGTAGGCCAAGTAAAGTAAGCAAGTTTACCACCTTCTCTACTTTTTATTACGATATGACGCCGAATCGCGGGCACTGTCGTTATAATAGTAAGAATAGTCAAGGCTGTGGTTATAATCTTTGCAAGCTGTTGTATTACTCTATGTGATTATGATTGCACTAGTATTCCGCTAGTGTAGTCAGTCTGCACGAAATATTATATATAGTGGTAATAATTTTTTAATTTTAATTGGTAATAATTTTACTACGCGGTCGATGTTGTCGTCACATCCCGACCCTAACAAAAATTTAATAATCTTTCACATAAAGAAAATATATACGAAGAACAATCAATTGAAAATCGTAAAGTATGCTCTTTCGTGTTAAATTAAGTAATTCGTATGTTTTGTACATTAAAAACTATCAAGATATAAGTTATCATTTTAATGTAAAACATAATTTAGTTTCTGTTTAGAAGTTTCGTTTTAATAAAGATAAACTGATTAAAAACAACGAGAAAGGAAAGTGGATTGACCGGTATATTTAAGTTTTTAATCATTAATATGCATAAGTTTGCCTGGTTTTGAATAATTAATATTATTTATTGATTAATTATATTATTCGTTATATTTAATGAAAGATGATACGATTGGAATGCATAAGCTTGTTTGTTGAGTTCTGATATTAATACATTTTAAAACTGATTTGTTATACATTCCAATGATGCAGTTGGCAATATATTTTGTTGCTTATTAAATATTTAATTCATTAACCTCATCGCTGAACTTATTGTAAAAATTGTGCAAGTGATGATATTTATTATTTGAAAAAGAACATAGTTATTACAGCTTTAGACATATTTTGTGATAGAGCTCTCTGTCTTATTATTTGATACACTTAATAATGACTTCTCGATCTTCTATAATCGTCCTAAACCCAAGATTCTCAAAATTATCGTCTGTAATGTATCGCTATTACTTAAAGCTGATCATGGATACTAGAATACGATAAATTTTTAAACATTCACATACACCAATTTATTCATAAAATATTTATTTATTTATTTAATAGGTACTTTGTTGTACACACATCTTACATTATATGTACAAAGAATAAAAATAGTTACAAATAAAAATGCCCAAAAAAGAAATCATTAACTAGTTCATATCATTATTCATAAATAAATTACATTTATTAGAAAATAAAACTGTTGGCATGGGTGACCGTTAGATAAATAATTTACATCAGACCTTCAGTTATGTCAATAAAATTTTTGACATTAACCTCTTTATGACCGTTTAGAATTAATTATGCGGAACTGGGTGGGTGCGGCATATTCATAATTTATTGATTCTGGCTCCCGGTTCGAAGAAGTTTTCTAATTAGTTGGAATTTTAGAAACATTTTAATGACACACTAAAATGTGCCTTCTATGGTTTATGTGACGATTTAATATTTAGATTCACCAAAAGTTAAAGTAAAGGTTAATTTTTTAGACAAATAATTTTGACTTTGCATTTTAATAAAATTATTTATAGTTAGTTGGTGCTTTTAATTCATACTACTAAACTATAACTTACTTATTCGCTCATGATATTTTTAGATATTTATATTATTATTTTATTAATTACTATTTAATAACCAGCTCTAAAAAGGACCAGGTACTCAATTCGTTTTCTATATGTTTATTCATTACGCTTTAAGGTTATTCGCACGGATTTTGATAATTTTATTTATTTTAAAATACGTAGTCGCGTAGACAACATGATAATGGAATTGAAGTTTTACTGCGTTTAAATAATAAACGTAGGTAATATATATTACTCCAGATTAGAATTAACGCCTTATCTTCTATTGGCTATTGCCCTAATGTCAGTGCTTATTCACGTCGTGTTCTTATTAGTTTCAGTAAAAGTTTGTTACTCAATTTGGCAACGCAATATTGACATATTTGTTATTTATAATACTTCGAAACTAAGCTTTTTTTAACTGCTACGTTTTACTGTAAATGGCTCTACCTATTAATCTATTTGTTATATAACTAACAATAGTCGATTAACTCTTCAATACACGATATATTATGTTTAAGTCAGGGTACTCCGACTATCGACTGCAGCAATTAACAAAGTCGGAAGTGAAAAGTGTCTTTTTTTCAGTACGGCCAAATGAAGTTTTTAAGATGCATAAAATTAATATGAGACCTTGGATTTGTACAATATAGTATCTGAAACGCACAAAAGATTAAAATATTCCTATTTTTAGTTACTAAAATCCTTCCTGGCTTTTATTTATTATTAAGTACCTGATTAATTCATAAGATTTATGAAAACAAGAAAATAAGACGCGCCTAAGATATCACGCGTTGTAACGATGTTCTAGAAACAATAATAAAGAATGGCGGAACTTCGAAGATAACTCGAACATGCTTGAAACTTATCCATTTCTATTTGTTTTACTCCAAAGTATAACTAAGTTTTATCGTTAATTAAAAACATACTCGTATTTCATTAACAAAACTTTGTTTTTAGTTTCCTGGTAGTCTTTTATATTATGAAAAGAAGCCTTGGTCTTTGAAAGATATGCTTTCCTACCTGACATACATAATCGTAAGATAAAATAAAGTTCGCTTCCCGCTTTCTGTCCCTATGTTTTTTTTTAGAAGACAAACATGCAGACGGATTTCCTGATGGTAAGAAATACACGTCGCCTATAGCAACCAAGGGTGGAAATGGTGCGTTGCCAACCTGAGGCTGGGATGGTAAGCTTCTTGCGTGAGAAAGTTACAGGTACCCTACCCTCCAAACCAGAACACGACAATGGCGAGCACTACTACCTAGTCAGTATCACGGTGTTGGTGAC
>DVZL01004026.1:0-13346 GCA_018236625.1 Lasaia peninsularis | reverse complement strand
AGAGGCGAGCACAGGGTCTATTGTCACCAACACCGTGACATTGACTAGGTGGTAGAGTCTTGCAACGACTTGCCCGGTTTGGTACCACCACTTTACCTATTCCTACCACAATAGCGACAGTGCTCGCCATTATTGTGTTCTGGTTTGGAGGGTACGGTAGCCATCAGGAAATCCGTCTGCTTGTTTGCCTTCCAATACCATAAAAAAAACTAGAATTCACGAATCTGGACTTCCTCGCCGTTATTCCTTCACGTCATGAGCACCAAATGTGTATGTAGGTTAGAAAAACTCATTGCTACACGTCGAGATTAAAATCTGAACTACCATAATATTAGAGTCCAAAACGTCACCGCCAATACGGTTACACTGACACATTAGTGTAATAATTACATACAGCATACTAACAGACCCGTTATTCACAACTTACTCATTCTGACAAAATAGAATTACGTTTCAATTAAAATCATTAGATGTGATTTAAAAAGTACCAAGTTCGTAACCGAAATCATGAAAAATAATTATTCTGAATTCATTTTAAACTTGATTTTACTCGATCCACGTTCTTAAATTTAAAGGAGAAACGAAGTTCTTTTCTATTTTAAATAATTTAAATTAATAAAAAAAATATGATTATATATTTTTTGGCTACGGCTAGTTTAAATAAGCTAGCTAGCTGTATGCATGCGGACAAAGTCGAGGAAAATATCTAGTATCTCATAATAAATATATAATTCTTTACCTAGACGATGTAACAGTGATTTAAGTCGGATGTGGTAGTTTGACTACGTTTAAATTATTAAAAGACTTCTCTCATAAGAGGCAAGATATTATAATTGTATAGCGATGTAGCTTCACCCGACCGCTTCGTTGGCCGCAAATCCGGTAAACGTCTCTTAGAAGTTTGCAACTCAGTAAAAAGTAATATTTCCTGTTGCGCATACCTTTCATGTAAATTTATTCATATTTATGAATAAGTAAGGAATAAGGACATATATCAGTAATACTGAATGGGTTAAATCTTATACAGGTCCCAGTGTCAATCTTGATAAGCTTTTGCATGATTATTCTTTACCTTCACGCCTATTATTCCCGAAGTGGTAGACAGAGGTGTGCTATCTATCCACCACTCGTAAGTCCAGTAGATATACTACAACATTCACGATTAGCCAAGGTACTAGGGCCCATAATAACGTGACAGGTGGCAAGCCTATAGCCACTTCGGACACACTCCAATCCCGGACAATGTCATGCTTTCTAAGAAAAAACTGAAAAATATTTTTAAGAAAAGTTGCCCAACCTCGGAATCGAACCCAGGACCCCACGCGGCTAAAGGTCTTAACAGGCGACAGCCGTACCGTTACACCACAGAGACCTGTAGAAATCCACTGTCCGCGGATGCACTGCTGCATATCTGGCTGTATGTGGCCAGATTTCGAGAACCTCTAACCCCAAATAGCCATAGGCTTTACGACCTATGTGCATGATTTACACGTACTATTTACATTATATGATTATAAATACAAAATGTTATCACGATTCGTGGGTAGACTGGCTTCAAAAGAAACAGATTATCATTTTGAATGTTTGTTTTCTTTGTATGTATTTCCACACGAATTCTAAATGGATATTGATATTTTTTTTCTAGATAGTCCAATTTTTAGAGATGTTCTTATTATATAAATTTAATTTGATCACGACAGAATCAGAGGTTACTTTAATTATACTAAGTAATGATTATGTTTTTGTTTAGATGTTTTTACTCGCACAAATAAATAAGCTTTTTAACTATCCTTCAGTTTTACTTAGAGAGGTACTGGCTTCAGGCTTGAATGGAATATGTTGTCACAGGTCTAGTACTATTGACCTACAACAAGCCCGAAGAAAGGCCTTAATTATTTTTCTACTCTAGCGTCTAATTTGTCAGCCGGTCGGTGTAATATCATTTATTTTTACTTTAAACAAAAGTCCAGGTAATAATTAAAACCATTGTTTGAATAGATTGAAAAACTTGAATGAAGTAACGCTAATGAATATTTTAATTAAATATTGAATCCTTGTAAAATAGTCTTGTCGTATAAACAAAATTGTTTTGGCTCCGAATCGATTTACTCCAAAAATGTTAAGTTTAGAGCTTTATCCAACAAACTTAGTGAATTATTAGAAGATGTGAATGTTAAATTACAATTTTTAACTTAACTTCTTTGAAGAAACGCTTGTAAATTAAAGATTTTTGTAAACTATATATTATAAGTATACTCAGAAACGGCTGAAACGGTATAACTAATAAATTGTAAGGAGCTAGCTTAGAATTAGGAAAAGGACATTGGGATTTTGGGTCTATATCTGGTAGGACTGAGAATTGGTCAACATTTATTTGTCACACCCCTGAGTGCGGGTGGTACGAAGTTCGACGGGACAACTAGTACCCAATAAAACTGTAGATGTCAATATAAAATGAAGATGAGAAATAAAACTGAAACTTATTAATTACATTAAATATAAATTATAAAATATGCCCAATCCTCTTTGAATGTAAACGCTTCACATTTCATACGTCTGTTTGCCTGCGGCCGCTATCAAGATCGCGATCCAAAATCACTGCCACAATCGTGCTTTAAATAATAAATTAATCAATGAACCTTTTATTGTTGACTATTAAACACGTCCACGTAGTACACAAAAGGCAGTCTCATCACACAACGAAGCAAAAATCAAAGCGGTAGGCAGATATTACTAGGTGCCATGATGTTACAGATGGCAAATCCGTCGCCATATCCGGAACAAATTCTAGGCTTCCTCACCATGTTTTTCTTCAGTTTAGATCTATGAGTACGGTACCCGCGCGGCTTTATTTAGGTTTTGTTTGAAAACTTAGTATTAATTACATTTAAATATTTTCATCATTAACAACTTCAACATTCACAGAAAGACAATCTGTGCAGCCTGTGGATAATGACTGCGTCGTCGGTGTTAGTGTCGGTTTCTGTGAATTGACCTGCAAATTATTTAGCTGACCATGTCTTTATTGAGTAGGCTTTTTGCAGCGGTAACCGATATCCACGCGGGCGAAGCAGCGGGCGTCCGCTAGTATTATATATATAGAAAGATTATACAAGCCTCACTACACGATTCCAACTCGAAAAAAACATTTTTTTTATTTGTTTAAAAAAATTGTTTAAAATTTCTCGACCACAATATCGCTGGCCAAAGGTTATATTTGTTATAAGGGGGTCTTTTTGAGTAGGATAGAAAAAAAACCTATAGTCGGGGCGGCTCTGCTGCCCCGACTATAACGCATTCATTATTAAGTTCAGAATGACAGCTACTCAAACTGTCTCGTGTGAATTATATTGGAAATAGTTTGTAAACTTGTCGCTATTGTGTCGCCACTTGTATGGATTCTTCGTAAGTTAACGTCAAAGAACATGGCGTTCGCGTCATCTGCGTGATATTAGTTTCTATTTGTTCCTAAGTATTCATTTGCTCATAACTGCAGAGTTGTAACTACTTTGGCGTTTTTCTGTAAAATGTCTTTAGTTTTTATAGACTAAAACCATACCTTTAACATTTTAATAATTTAAACGCATTAAAACTGCAAAGAATCAACTTCATGTTCATCATCGCGTCGCGTCGTGTAGATACCTAAATGTTTTTTTTTTCTATTTTTGTTCATACAACTTAAAATTCTGAACAAATTTTCATTTTTATATATTTGTGTGCCCAGAAATGAAGGTTGATATCAGAAATCATCAATAACCGAATTTAAAAGTCGCAGGTGCCTACTAGAGTAGAATTGATCAACAAGGCTAGAGTAAATGGGCTGCTTCTAGTTTAGTATAACTACATCCTCGACTACATCACCATCAGTTGTCTCTTACCATCAGGAGATCCGTGTTCGCTGTCTTATTGTATTAAAAAAATAAGAACAAGCAGTTGTAAGTCGTCACAATACATCGCATGTCGTCGTGTCGCACCTCAGCACTCTAGTTTTGTGTACTCACTATTCATTAGTGCAACATCATAAGTTGGTGACCTTATACCTGTCTCATTACCAATTTAGGATTCCGAATGATGTAATAGTTCTATGAAATAATTAGTGTTCGACCTTCACGGTTGAAATAGTATGTTGCTGTTTTAATCGACCGTGGACGTTTAGGAAAAGAACAAAAATAATGATAGAATGATTTTAGCCGACTTCGACTTCAAAAAGAAATGAAGATTCGCATTTGTGATCAAGCGTAGTCGGAGACTGACTTCGACCCACAAGGTCCCGGATCGGATACTTCAAAACGAGCATTTTTATCGTCGATCGAAATGTTAATTTCGAAGATACCACAAGATAATAAAAACGAATTAAAACACCCACCCGTACCTGTGCCCGCGGGTGGCATGATCTAGGACCCGTGATGTGATAGGTGGCCAGCCTATCGCCACATCGAGCACATTCCGATCCCGGGAAATGTAATGGTTACTCAGAATAAAACGTTTAAGAAAAGTGCCCCGACCTGGGAATTGAATCCGGGATTAACACAATTACACGCGGTTAACGGACAACGGTTTTAACAAGCGTACCGTTTTACTTTATTTTAGTCTAATCAAAGTATATATTAAATTTTGTCATTGGTATTTACAAAAGTCTATAAATACATCCCATTTTTAGGAAGTTATGTGAGCATAGATATTTCGACAAAGTTAGTAGGGTATGAGTAGGTAGGTACCTAATTTATTTTGAAAATGTAACAATTGTATATATCGGTAATCATGACTGTATCCATTAAATTATTTTTAGCTTTTAGTACATTTATCTGCAACACTTTTCTGTTCACAATAAAACCGTTTAACTTAAAAAGTATTTTTTACTTTTTTTTAATATCTTCAACGTACAAAATTGACTTTATACTTCACACTTTTTATACTTCAGAGGTGCAGCGTAAATTTTACAGCGATTGGTTCAGTAATTCTTGAGATATAAATCAGAATGAAAAAAATGCCTTAATGACATATTATTCAAAAATCAAGTTTAAGTGAAGCTTTAGCATTTCTGATGCGTTGTAATTGTTTAAGTCGGGTCATAGAGTTATGTTCTCCTCCGATTATACCGATCCGATACTCCGATATCCGTTTCGATGACCGAACGCACATATATATTATAAATATAACCAATAACCAATCTGTTTTTCTTTTGCAAGCGCCGCGGGCAACATCCAGTAATTTATAATATTTATAATTTTTCATAACAACTAATACAAGGAAAAAGATAATATTATGTTATTAACTTAACCAAATCACAGCGCGATTCATTTGCGTTCAGCTACATCTATGAACAAAAAAGGTAATCGCTTATTGCGCAGAAATATCGATATTTTAGGCGATATTTATCGATACATTTGAAAAATATCGATACGATATATATCGATATTTATTCCCCACTAGCCCATCCCTAATAAAAATAACCGTCAGAGTACAAATCGACCGACAGACTAATATAATAACTAAACAGAGGTGGTCCCGTACAAATGTGATCGCGATGGGTTCTGTACTTTTCAAATATGAAAGTCATTTACGCTATGATAATGAAATTGAAGTTTGTTTTTTGCAGTTCCACGGCGTTTAAATTATTCATGGCGCATTTATCAAGTTTTCAAATTATTATTAATAATGTCGGCCATACTAACTGGGAGGGTTTGTAAAGTCTTTAACGGTCAAGTTTTATTTTCTTATGCGTCTTATAAATTAAGCCGAACGCCTGGACAAATTTCTATTAATTCTAGCTAAGATCGCATTACAATCTGTACATTTGTTACTGTACAACAATTCTTCACATACGTATGTACACACGCGCGTCAAACTTATGCCACCCCTTTTTTCGATAAAGGCTAATAAAATAAGGATAAAAATGATGAGGAAATATCCTTTAAGTTCATTTATCTCAAGGAAACATCAGAACCTTCTTTGTGATTTATCGATACAGATCTTTATCGCGAAAATCAGATTGGATTTGCGATAAAAAGTTTACCTTGGCAAATCAATAATATATGACTTACACTTATAGATAGTATAATCTATATCATATAATACTACTATGTGGGAACAGCCAGGTGGCTCGTTTGTCGCTAGTATCAGTATACTTACCTTTTTTTAGGAAAAAGGAGGCGAACGGGCTTGTAGATCACTTGACGGTAACAATAAATAAATATCCCTAGACAAATGATTCAGATTGATTTGGGGTTAGCCCAAAGTAAGAAATTACATGACGGGAATCAAACTCTAGACTAGCGTGTGATCCGTGGTGTCAGGCGTGTTCGTTATCTCCTCGACATAAGGTGGTTTCCGGTCGCCGGTTACGAAAACACAACAATAATCATATTTTCGTGTTCCGGTCCGGAGGGTTAAGTCGTCGTAGACGTGTACGCTATAGCTAAAGCTCGGCGCACCTATCACCATCTATAGTGTCTATAGACACTAGTTGTCTCTTGACGTCAGAAGAGCCATCTAAGGTATTTGAGGACACCAGTTTTTCGGATCTGATTTTCGTAACCCACAGAGGGAGCTAAGCCCAATCCTACATTAGGTCAAAGTCAGGTTCCCACACGATATTTTCTTTCATCGTAAGAACCCTCAGAAATTTTATATAACTGAGAAAAATGTATAAGTACATTTTGGAGTTTGAAGCTGGACTACCTGAACGGAAGCGCTAACTACTGGACCGTGGCTCTATACTTCTGTAATCCTCATAGTTATATTAGTATTTGTAGGATACGTGCAACAGTTTCCGACATTTTGGTTTCTAACCGTCGGCCTGTCATTCCGTTTACCAATGTCAATAACTATGTTCCGTGTTTCCCCAGTTTCCAATTAGACCTGGATATAGACCGGATATAACTTAAGCGGGGGATATATTTACGTCGGATATGGGTTGTCTATCAGTGTTACGACGCCAGTATCTGTTGTGTTTGGTTGTTGGAACAAGTCTATTTCAAACACAGACACAACATGGAAACGCCGATAACGGGAGACTATCAGAACTCGTGACATGTAATTATTGTTATTTGTATTTTGGATTCTATTTTCTTTCCGATTTTAAAAAGAGGCTAAGAGGTAAATATTTAATTCGTTTGAACGTTTTTTTCCTTTCCTCCACGTTCGTAACCAAAGTTTAGTAACTGGTTACGAATGTGGAATTTTTTTCACTGTTTCATAACTAGTTATTAAACAAGAATTTTTCTTCCACTTTGGTAACCAGAACCTCCTAGTCGTGTTAGGTCTCTTGGTACTTTATATTAAATTGTGAAATAAATACAAGTTTCACGTTTAATTTTAGACGTGTCTAAAATATCAACAGGTTTTAAAAGAAATAACAAAAATATGAAACTAATTATTTTAATATGTCTTTTTGAAATATAACAAAAACTAAAAGTTACTGCTAAAACACAACTTTTTTTATTATTACAGTGATATTATTCATTCATATCATTTATCGATTATAGTGACAACTGGCCAGTCAATAGTTGAGTATCAAATAAAATAAGTGTAGGTCATTGTTTAGAAATAATTGCACCCTTTACGTTTTAAGTTGATTATAAGTTTAAGTTGACTGTAAGTTATAATTTTTGTGTTTTAGTAGTACATTTTATTTTTTGTTATATTTAAAAAAAAACATATTAAAATAATTATTTTCATATTTTTGTTCCTTATATCAATACCTATTGATATTTTAGACACGTCTAAAATTATACGTAAAACCTATATTTATTTCACAATTTAATAAAAAGTTCTAGGAGACCTACTATGACTAGGAGGTTCTGGTTACGAAAGTGGAAGAAAAATTCTTGTTTAATGACTAGTTACGAAACAGCGAAAAAAAATCCACATTCGTAACCAGTTACGAAACTTTAGTTACGAACGTGGATGAAACGATTTTCTTTTGTTTGTTTGTTATTCGGTCACGCTGTCTGTTTCAAATGGAAAGTCCATGATACTTATTTTGTAAGATTAATCATACATCAGAAGTGGTTTCTTTGGTTTTATGGCATTGGTTTCAGCACTTTTTGAAATATCGACAATAACAAAAAATCGAGACGGTCATGTCGTCTCGGTTGATTGAATTGAAGTAAATCTCTTATAGTTTCATTGACTACAATCTGCACACGCGACTTCGTTGTTTTTTTGCACACGCGAATTTTTCTGTGGTTCATAGTAGCCAGTATCAAATACACACACTCCTCAAATAAAATAACAGAAGTCTCAGATCATATGTTTGTTTAATACATTTACCACTATTACGGAGCTCCCCTGATCAAATACAACTGTATATATAAATCTTAAACTGATAAGATGACCTATACGTTCAAAGGCCCCGTACTTTCCGGTTTCCATGTAGGTATGATGTTCAGAAGGACCATTTATAGTGAGAGTTGTTTTGACTGTAAATTGATTAGATAAAAACTTGGCTAAGATTTTTAATGGGAGCCCTATCTTTCAATCTGTGAAAATCCGATCTATATTAATTTACCTGCCTGATTAGAATCTCAATTAAAATCTTAGGAATATTTAAGTATTTTTTTGTTTTGGTATTGTTGATTAAGTAAAAACTTATAATTCTGTTTCCTACTTTTTATGATTACTACGAGTACTTATATTAAAATGCTCAGTAGACATGATTCGGTTTTTTATTACTAAAATAATGTTTGATATAAATCAGAACGAGGATACTTTTTTATAAATACTTTCAAACGTTCTCCTAGTACACAAGAGGTGAAAATGGAAACCTATTACTAAGATACCGCTGTCCGTCTATCTATCTGTCACTGGATTCTATAGCATGAACCATGTTAAGACAGTTGAAATTTACAACAAATAATAAAACACAGAATAAAATATCCATCCACACCTTCCTTGAACTCTACCCTTATACGGTTCCTCATTCAAATCTTTTGGTTTGGTCATCCCTCTGCCTCATACGCCAATACCATGCTAGTCGACTCTTGGTATTTTATATAAAATATATTAAAAAAACATATTAAAAAAACATATTTCTCTTTATTTCACAGAGAAAAGTAGTAACCTTATTTGAATATATTCCAAAGCCGAGTTCAAATGTGTCAGTCCCATGTTTGCTTCATGGCTACGTCTGCCTAGTTCCATTAACATCAGGTTTAGGCTTAGTTCACATTGTATCGTGGTATCTTTCCCATGATAAAATACTATTGGTTTTATTTATTAACGACATAGCAAGCGCA
Source organism: Lasaia peninsularis (assembly GCA_018236625.1). Taxonomy (NCBI): domain Eukaryota; kingdom Metazoa; phylum Arthropoda; class Insecta; order Lepidoptera; family Riodinidae; genus Lasaia; species Lasaia peninsularis. The sequence continues at coordinate 4,107 of DVZL01004026.1, read as the reverse complement.
AATTTAAGCAATGCTACTCGTATTTCTTTATAAGAATGTAACTAAATTATGCAATCTAAGTACGAGTATCGCGATCTAAATATGCACAGCGACATCTATTAGTCGGGAAACAACCTTTTAATACTGCCTTGATGCGTGGCGCTCTTCAACCGTGTGTTTCCTAAGACATATTTTGCCTGGTACTACACCTATGCGGAATGAATTACCAGCGGCAGTATTTCCGGATATAAAGGAACCTTCAAGAAAAGAGCATACTCATTTCTAAAAGATCGGCAACGCATCTGTGATACTTCAGGTGTTGCGGGTGTCCGGGAGCGGCACTTGCCCGTTTGTCTCCTCTTCTATAAAAAAAATTATTTCCTCATCATTCATTTTTTAAAACGCGCTATACATTAGTCATAAAATTTCCATGAAACCTTTGGCATTATGGAATTAACTATGGAGTAATTGCGTGACAACAGAAAAAAAATACAGACAAATCTTAATTCCTCTTTTATATTCGGTTAAAAATATACATTTAGTTTTAAATAAACAATGTGAAATGCTAAGCCTCTTTTGTAGGTGTACATAACATTAGATTTATTGTAGGAACAGCCCACTGTTATTTATACAAAGCTACTGTCCTCTGACCTGTGCGCCACAAAAGTGCAACGAATATAATAGGTCAAATTCGAATTTACAAACCCGGGTTTTCTCGATTTTTTCCTTCGCCCTAAGAGCTCTCAGCAAATTTATTTAAGTTAGAAACATTTATTTGTACGTGGTGGCGTAGGAACCTGAAAACCGAAATAAAGACCAAAGCGCGAACTACTATACCACCGAGGTTTTTTACATACCTACCTGTTATTTATTAGCATCATTTAATATCAAGTTACTCCAACAATGTTACGAAAGTTCACCGTCATGTATTTTTGTAATCAACTTACAAAATTATCAGGTTAATAATTGGAAGTATAATATTAAATTTCAAAAGCAGATTCCTCGTTAAATTTCCGAGAAACTTTACACTTCTAATGATCTACAATTATTTTCAATTTTAACAAACCATTTTTAACGTTTTTCTATTTTGGACCAGAAAACACATAGAATAAGAAATAGTAACGACAATACGAATAAAAATCTCTAACAAAACGCAAGTTAAAGTTAAAGAGTATAAAAGTATGCAAGCAAAATTGAAAACTAAGACATAAGATAAAATTATTATATAGATAAGATAAGGCTACGCTACGTGCCTACGAGTAGCATAATAATAACGATGTACCGAAATAAATAGTTGTCCACGCGGGAAAGAGCTGTGGATATAATACCTATTTATTGTTTCTGTGTCAATCAGGCAGACTAAATTCTTGACTGTCAAAAATACACAATAAACACGCACGATGCGCCTAGCGTACTAGCAAACAGCACAGCGATGAGTAATTAACACAAGACATACAACTTACTCGCTAAGCGTCCGCTTCGCTTCGCAACCGAAGCATTATCTGAATAACTAGACAGCGCTCAGAGACTACAGATTAAATAGGCAAGTTTACCGACTACCTTTGTCCCCAGACTGGAACACTCCGAGGGCTAGCTTTAAGCGAATAGATGAGGCAATACCATTGCCTATTCCAGCAATTCTGATAGCATATTTAGCTTGTACAAAGACAAATATTTAGAGTGTAGACACTTAGCTTATCTGTGGCACAAAGGCAATGAGCGGTAATATATTGGTAATTAAACGATAATTATCCGGCTGCATGTATTAGATAATTGTGGTGAAGGGCTATCATGTATTTCTAACTCGAGCTTAGTATATAATTAGCTATATGATTAGGAGTCATTGTGTTTGGTTGTTGTTACGAGCTATAGAATTAGGAGAGTATATGAGAATAGGTAGTAACAATGCCGCGAATGTTTTATGAAATACTATTATTATAAATGGGAAAAGGTGTGTTTGTATGCGTATCTGTTGGTCCTTCTTTACGGTAAAACGGAGCGAAGAATTCGGTTGACATTCCACGACTGAAAAGCTCGCGTACTAACCGGAGTCTAGAGTCTCCGAAACCGGTGAGTTTTTATTAAGAGAGTGATGAATGTGGAGGAAGCTAGGCGAGTATGTCGGGATAGTGACACTTGGCACTCGATACTCTCTGCTCAACCCGCAAGGGACCTCGCGTGAATATATGTATTATATTTTTGATTTAAGCATATTCTAAATCTTTAATCTTTTCACCCATTTGTAAAATATTTTTGGAATAAAAAGCAGAAAAAATCATCGGTACAATACAATCATTTCAATGATGTCGACCAAGGAAAGTAAAAATGAGATATATTTTATTTCTGCTTAAACTAGAACGGTGGTCGCTATAACACTAACTGGGTGGTTTCTACATCAGATGGCGTCGGGGTCGCCAACCTAATCCAGGGTATTTGACAACGGTACTAGTTTTTTACACAGAGCGACCGCCACCTGACATATGCAATCCCGAAAAGGAAACTAAGCCCAATAATTGTCACTTAGAACCAATTCACTTACACAAATCTGGGGTTCCTCGTCGTAAGAGCCTTCAGAATATAGTTAAGTTAGAAAAAATCATTAATACATGGCGTCGTTCAAACCTTAACTACCGGATTGAAAGTCTGAAGCGCCGCCATCGAGTTAGACCGCGCTTACACCAACATTATTCCCATCTTTACGTCTATAGGCGGCGGATGTTTCTTACAATCAAAACTCCGTATAAAATATGTTTACAATGCCATGAAGGAAATAATCTCTATAAATAGAGGGATGTACGTCCTTTGTAAAGACCCCGATATGGGACGTAACCCACTTTATTTGTGCCACAATAAACCACATACTGAAGGGATTTTTACGGATTTAATGATGGCTCTGTTTTTATGATAATAGAAATTGTTATTATGATCTTATAAAATGACCGAAATTGAACAGTTTAATGTTTTTGTTAATAACCGACGTTCGCTTTACGCTTCAATAAGTCTTTGCGTGCCCTAAATTGAATATTGTAGTTTGTTTGACATTTATTTAGTAATTTTTGATGGACAATACATTCATTCATACGCTTCACAAGCGTTTATTCGATCGAACATATTCTGCTCTTTGAGGTTCTTACCACGTTTTTACAATATTTTTTACACGTGACAATAATATTTTTACTTTGCAACACAAATATGACGTCATAAAAGAAATAATAAATATCGTCGCGCCCATATCCTTGAAAGGTCTATTTTCTGCAAAGAAAAGCCGTTTAAACATCTCACCTTCTTTCCGAAATGTATATTTGACAATTGCTGACCATCTGCAATTGCTTGGTGTTGAATTGTCAGCCAAACTTAATTTTGCACTTTTTATTGAATCTAAGGCAAGAACCGCGGCAAAAAACTTGGTATCCTTACCAAGGTGCGACAGTACTTCACACCTGGACAGCTTCTAACTCTTCATAAAGCTTAAGTCCGATCTGGTATGGAGTACTGTTGCCACCTTTGGGCAGGTTCAGCCAATTGTCAGCTGGCAGCCTTGGATTTAGTGGATAGGCGTGCCCGGAAGTTAATCTGTGACGATGAACTGTTCTCTGACTCTAAGTTTTTTAGTCTGGAACATCGTCATAGAGTAGCAGCACTGTCCGTTTTCTATAGGATACATTTCGGTGAGTGCGGTCAGGTGCTCCATGGCCTTATTCCACCTGGATCATTTTTTAATCGTAATACGAGACAAACTGATAAGTACCATCCATACATGGTTGATATACCTCGTATTAAAACGAAGAGGTTTGCCTCTTTTTTCATCCTTCGTACTGCTGTTGATTGAAATTCACTTCCTAGAGCAGTGTTCAGAATATTAGGTATTACGACGATATTAGGTAAGTCACAAATACAAATTCAAGCAACGTTGAGTTTTTAAAAAATTACTTCAGCGATATCTGCGTGTCTATATTTATTTATTTATTTATATTTTTAACCTTCCAAATACAGACTCAGCTGTTTTACAATATTGTAAAAAAAGTACCTTCACGCCTATTATCTTCGAAGCGGTAGGCAGAGGTGTGCTAGTATATCCACGACTCGTAAGTCCAGTAGATATACTAGAACACACCCACGATTAGCCAA
>DVZL01004025.1:0-13347 GCA_018236625.1 Lasaia peninsularis | reverse complement strand
CGGGAATCGAACCCGAGCTTCGCGGTTAGTCGATGCGGTTAGGCGTGTACGCTAGCCACTCGGCCAACGAGGCGGTCTTATAGTTATTAGAAAGTCAAGTTCACAGTGGGCACTGGGCAGGTAATGGCATTCTTTCAAACGAAACGGTTTGTTATAGAATAAGACAGCGAACAGGCACACGGGTCTCCTAATGGTAAGTGACAAACGTGGCCTATAGACACCATAGATGTTGTAGGTGTGCCGCTACCATATGTTCGGGCTGTTAGACCTTAAGTCTACCCTACCCTCCGGACCGGAAACCGACCGTAGGAATAGGTAAGGCAGTGGATCCCACCCGGACAACATGACCAGTTAACTTATGATCGCATCTTACGAGCTGCCTGGTAGGAAGGCAGTTAGTCTATTCTACACAGAGGACCCGAATCAACACGAAGCAAAAAATATATAAAACAAAGACGGATTTGTTACAACACTTATAACTCGAGATCTGCTGGACCAATTTTAATGGTTTTTGATTCGTTGGATTTTCTCCGCCCCGAATAGCAGAATAGATCTTAAAAACATAGAAAACTAGATGAATAAATAATTATGAAATATAAATCATTTTCAATAAATGATTAGTACATGTCAAATATTTGTTGTCCATTCTGTCAAACACTGTAAGTAAAGATTGGCATTGACGAATGCGTCCAGAAATGTGTTTTATGTAAACTATTTAAATAGGCTGAATAAACTTTTGTCTGTATCAAATCAATTAAAAAGGTTGAAAAGTGCATGAAGCAAATACATAGAAGTTCTCCAAATATCTCACGTGGGTTCAGTTGACAAATAATTAACATTTACGCGTGCATTCAGAGATTTATTTCGGAAAACAATTTCTAAAATTTATTATTCAAGTTGACGAAAGCATAAAATTCTTTTTAGGTTGTCTATGATTTTTCTTAGATAAATAATTACAAAAGTTAAAAAGTTAATATCCGTTAGCATATATGCTTAGTCTGTGTTAATATCCAAATTAGTAGTCTATGATCTAAAGTAATGTCAATGTCTTGAAAGTTCTGGAACTATTTATATTTGTTTGTTTTGCTTGGTTTTGTTCGAGTACATATTCAGTATTACTATTACTATCAATGCCGCGTCCTAGAAGATCTAATCTATCCCAGCGAAGCCGTAATGCAATAAGGCAACGGAACATCGCGACTCAATTATCTGATGAACAACGAGAAATTGCACGAGAAAAGCGCCGCGTTAGTATGAAGCAAAGAAGGTTCATAATTCGGGCTTATCAAACACAAGAGGAAAGAGAGGCAGCCCGTGAAACGGCTAGGTTAGAAACGAGAAAACGTCGAGCTTATCGTAAAAAACAACAGAGGGATAAACTTCGAAGCGCAACAAGAAATGATTCAAGTGTTGATTTGAATCGAGCAGCATTTCTATATGATTGCAACATCGACAACAGCTTGCATCGTTTAGACTGCATTGGTCCAATGGACGTCTTTTGCCAGCATTGTGGCGTATTAAAGTTTGCTGGTGAAACTCTTGGTTTGTGCTGTGGTAAATTAAAACCAAACGAGGGTTCGCTGCGTTATTTGTTAGTTATTAGTACATAACCTATTATATAATAACACAACCTACCAGTGTACTCATTTTCATCCAAATCAGTTTAAGCGTGGAGAATCAACAAACAAAACAAATATATACACACAAACCTTCGCAAAAAAATTATAATATAAAAATATTTGTCAGGACTAACAGATGACCGTGGTTTTGCTTGCATGATTAATCTATTTTATGAACCGTTATAACAACAAATACTAAAAGCAGATTATAATAAACATACTATAAAACAAAGTCACTTTTTTCGTCTGTCCCTATGCACGCTTAAATCTTTTAAACCAAGCAACGGATTTTGATACGGTTTTCTTTAATAGATAGAGTGATTCAAGAGGAAAGTTTATATGTATAATAACATTCAATATTGATTAAAGGAATACTGCAATTTTTGAAGTTTTTAATGTGATGTAAGTAAATAATTACATTTTTTCCGCTTAAAATGCAAACGCAGGCTGAACTACGAAATTTGTTAAAATAATATACTGAGTATTTGTACAACTTAAAAAAGTCTACAAAAAACTTTGGGATGGTATATGGATACACAATAAAAATTTTTTGTCATTTACTTTTTACCAAAAATAATGGCTAATTTTCGAAGCAATTTTAAGCAAACCAGCATTAATCCTTATCCAATTAAGTACCTTAAATTCATTGTTGATTTAATGTTGATTAATAATATTCTTTACAGCATGCAATTTGAATGAATATTTTCGAAGATATTACAGTTTTTAAATGCAGCGCCATAGCGGCTGGGTGGCGGCGCGCCGCGTGCCTATAGTATAAAACAAAGTCGCTTTCTCTGTCCCTATATCCCTATGTATGCACTTGGCCGGTTTTATTATTTATTTAATACAGTGCCATCTACCAACAAAAAGTCACCGCAAGAGTAAAAAGTTGAAAATGGAAATAAAGTTTGTGATGTTACGGGATCCTATATTCTTCCAGGATATGAGAAGACGAAACCATACTGACGGGCTTAGAAATACACGTTGTTTGTAATCAACAAAGATGTCATTGGTGAGATGACGCCCGAGACTGTAATCAACAATATGCGTAAGTGTAAAAACTATCTTATACTCCAAAGCGGAACACGACAATAATAAACACTTATGCTGTGGCAGTTAATAAAATAATTAAAACCAAGTCAGGTGAACTATCACAAAACTCTGCCTCCTATTCATGGTCACGGTGCTAGTGACAAATATGCACATACACCCAATGCAATATATACAAACTAGCTTTCCGCCCGCGGCTTCGCCCGCGTGAATTATTTTAACAACACAAACAACTTGCAAAAAGGCAGACATTTTTCCGACTTATAATACTAATCGCGTAAAAAGATACCCTCTTTTTAATGTAATCGATTAAAAAGTATCTTATGTCCTTTCTCAAGGTCTACTCTATTTCTGTACAAAATTTCATCAAAATCGGTTCAGTAGTTTAGGCGTGAAAGCGTAACATACAGACAGACAGAGAGTTACTTTCGCATTATATTACTATGGACTATGAATATGGATTAATAAAATTGGAGTCTGCTATTAATTTTAAAATTACCGCTTTTTGCTATACATATATCATTTCACTATTTTTGTCTGTTTTAGCTAACTCTGGAATGGCTCGACCGATTTTGACTGGACTTTCAATAGCAGATAGCTGATGTAATTGGGAGTAACTTAGGCTAACATTTATTTAATTAAATTCAAACGCGGACGAAGTCGCAGTCATAACTTGTTTATAATATTAATATGTATAGTATCTTACCTTAAGGGTCATATTTATGGGTTATTTTCAAAGCACTTTTAGGACTAGAACACAAAAACTATTAGTAATATTTGTAACTAATCATGTAACACTCGGGTTGAATGCTTCTTATCGTATGTGCAAGGAGAAATTTTAAACTCACTATATATATGTAACTCTGTAGGTGGAGGGTGTGACAAGTAGGGTTGTCAGCCACCAAAAAATAAAATATAAAAATTAATACAAACTGCTGAGGAGGAACTTGCTGCCAGTGAGTGTATTCCTGGAACAATATAACCCAACCTTTTTAAGGTTGAGTGAATGGCCTATTTCTACGAAGGCATACTCCATCTTCAAAAAAATATATATGTATATTATAGTTTCACGCAATTCCATGTCTCTCTTAACATAAACCTCCTCAAGTTCTCTCGTTGCCTATGACTTGCTATTTTGATCTTAGTTTTTAATAATGAAATTGCTTTATTTGACCTTATCGAGTCAGATAAAAAGTTATTAGCTTTTATAACTCTAAATAAAGTAAATTATAGTAGAAACTAGAAACACAGAAATTTATTTACTACAAGTTTTAAATACTGTCTACTTCCAAGCCCAAAATAACAGGCCCTTTCTTTTTATCACTAAAATGAACCTGTCGAAACAAAACGTAAGCCTGGATAATAGTTAGAGTTAGTTAGGTTAGCACTAACATCTTGTTTAATCAGTTTGGTTAAATTTGAAAATTAACGTTTCGCAAATAATATATTTTTTTAGATATGGAATTTAAGATTGATCAACATAAATCTTGGCGATTCATTTTTAATGACACTAAATAATTTGCGTAAGACACATTGTATTTACTAAACTTTCTATAATTAAATCCGTCTAGGTGCTTATTAAGTTTATTCTTGTATATATTAAGTATTTCTATGTAATAGTATCGTTGACTAACATGTAATTTGCTTACTTTGGGGTAGATTAATTTGTGTAATTTGTCCAGAAATATTTATTTATTATTTATCAATCAAAAAATTACATTTACGTGATTTCATGGCGTAATTCATAACCTTTTTCGTTGTAAATTATATTACAGGAATTATTTATGAAAATGATTAAGCGCTGATTATACATTAGTGACAGCCCTATTTATATGATACATAAACTATACAAACGTCTAACTCTATTGTTTGTTGAAGGGAACCTATCAATAGAATTTTCTTTGACACAAAAGTGATATTTTCTTCAAAGATTAATATATTAATAGATTTTATGCGTATAGAAGACCGGCTGTTTGTAATAAGTACCCTTGATGTATATAAAGTAAATCGGTTCTTCCGTGGGAACCGTTCCGTGTTTTGCAAAAAAGATTAAATAATAAAACATATTTATCTATACAAATAAATTAATTTCCAGTGTCTTTTTATAAAATTAAAATAACCATTTTTTGCTAAACACGTATCAATGTACACGGTACATATACCAACAGAACCCGGATGACCGAGCTTCGCTCGGTGTTTTTTGGTACATCAGGTTTTTTTGGAATTTTTGAAGTTTTTTTCACAAAAAGAAGGAACTTCTTCTAAAAAAAAAGAAAAAAGTAACAACCGGACTGAGATTTGAACTAGGGTTTCCGAGTTTTCAGGCCCCGATTTACCAACTGAGCTATTCTAATTTCGAAAACATTTGCGAAATTTAGCTTTGTATTATAAAGACATAGGTTTTTTATTCAATGAAAACACGATTAATAAACGGAACCTGAAAATAAAACTCATATCTCCGAAACCCCCTATTTACAAAATTTCAAGAAAATCGTTCGAGCCGTTTTCGAAATCGCTGATACCTACAAGAATTGCTCGTTTAAAGGTATTAGATAGATAGATAGATAACAATTTCAATAATTTTTTGTCTTTTTGTTTTTTCCGACTAATCTCTGGAATGGCTGAACGAGACTGGACAAGGTTTGGTCAGAAAAACTGTTGCCGATAGATAGTCGCAAAACTAATGGGTGATTTTTGTAATATATAAAAAGTAAAAAGGATTGACTGATTTATCAATGCACAGGTAAAGAAGTAAATAACTCCAATTCAGGGAAAAACTGTTTGCATAATATAAGTAGTAATAAATATTACCTACTGAATATTAAAACAACTTTACAATTTATTGGAACTGCTTTTATCACCTATACCTTTCCTGCAGTCAATAATGTCAGTGTTTGAAACTATCGTATTTTCGAGTGACCTGAGATATTTATAAAACAATTATCTATATACGTACAATCCGAAAAAACTGAACAACTGTGAATCGGACTCGTGTACCAAGGGAACCATTATCTATAGCAAGCGGAAAACAGTCATGTTTGTCGTATAGGAACATCCTTTATATATTAATTTTATTACCTTTTCAGTATTTGTTTTTACAGCGGCTACAGACATATATACATTTACATGTATCATCTGTGAAAATTCCAATAATCTAGCTATCTTGCTTCACGAGATACAGCCTGGTGACAGATAGACATAGACGGAAAGCGGAGTCTCTTAACCCTTTTGGGTACGGATCCCTAAATAGAGTCTTTACGATATTCGAATATTTTATTTATTAGTCTTAAGGTGCTATCTTTAATTATCAGGGTGATTTTGATATTATTTTGTCTTATATAGTCAAGCCCATTTCCCTGAAGAATTAGGCAGAGCACCCATAATTAGCTGACGATATTAGGTCCTGTGATGTGACAGGTGGCAAGTCCTTCGCCAAATCGGACATAGATTTTATCTCGGGCAATAATTGTGATTTAAAAGACAGTGAAATCTATAAAATAAATAAAATTGGAGTATCTGTATGTAATATTAAAATAGGCCATTTTCACTGTGTGCATATGTATATTTAAAATGTTCATACCAAAATAAAAGCTTTTAATAAAGCTAAAAATCTATAAAAGATATTTTTTATAACCTTGTAGGCGCTGCCACCACCAATGGGATCCGTAGTAGTAGAATGTTTTTCTTCATTACCCTTATCATGTTTCTATATCAGGTGATATTGGGGTTAATCAGCTAATCTAGGGGGAGGCAAGAGCGCCTTTTTTCACACAAAGTGACTGTCATCAGAACTTTGCAACTCAGAAGAAAAACCAGTCTAAATCCAAGATTAGGTCGAAACATAAATCCGAATTTCTTTGTTATGTGTTATCAGAAAATGTACTAAGTTGGAAAAACTAATTGAAATATAGATTCGAACCTGAACTACCAGAATGGAAGTCTGCTAACGTTAACTACTAGACCTCGAATGTCACAAGAACCAGAACAGAGGTGTTCTGTTATATTTACGAATCGTAAGTCCAGTAGATATACTAGAACACACCCACGATTAGCCTACTGCCATTTCGGGCACATTCCAATCCCGGGAAAAAATCTGAAAAACATTTAAGAAATTTGACCGACCTGGGAATTGAACCCGGGACCCTAAGTAGCAAACGGTCTTAACAGGCGTATTATACTATAGAGTAGTAGCTTCAAGCTTTCCAATTAGCCAACCTCGGATGTATACAGTTTATATGTAGTTTTTTTTTATAGAAAACCTCATGGTAAGTGATCACCACAATTCAGAAACGAATTAAAAAAAAACCTAACACCCCGGCCACAAACATCGCTGGTATCTATAAAGTACGGTCGTCTCTTACCATCCAAAGAACCGTGTGCTTTTCGCCGTTTTATCTCATAAAAAAACGGCCAAGCGCGAGTTGAACTCGCGTACGAAGTGTTTTTTAGGGGAATTAAGATAGCGAATAGGCACACGGGTCTCCTGATGGTAAGAGACAACCATGACCTATAGACACTATAGATATTGTAGATTCGCCGCTGTCCTGTGGTCGGACTGTTAGACCTTATGTGCAAACCTACCGGCTACTCTACCCTCCGGACCGTTGCTGCTCAGCATTTTACCACTAGTGATGTTTATAGTGACCTACTTAACCTATGCTCACCACTTACGAGCTACCTGGTAGAAAGGCAGTTGGTCTATTCTAAAGAATCTACAAAAATGGCAAAACATGACTTTTGTACAATGGGAGCATCCCTTATACACTAATATTGATCTGTTGTTAGTATTTGTTGTTATAGGCGGCAAATGAAATGCATCAAAATCTAGATATCATTGTTCATGAGATACAGCCTGGTGACAGATAGACATACGGTACGGAACCCTATAAGTGTATAGATTACCCAAACAAAACCTTCATACACATCACGATTATTGAAGCATGTACCATTTATTACGCATCAGAATTAGATCATATTAGCGTCGTCCCTTTCACTATCAATGCATTGGAGAGAGACGGTTATAAGAATAACGTAAACAAAGGATTAAGTAATCGGAACATTTCGTAAAAACGTTTCCTTCCTCTTATTGATATGAGGTTATAAGAAAACCCACGTAATACATTGTATTTTAATTTGGACTGTGAGATCTCGGAAGCTTCTGAGGCGTATCTCAGTAACCTAATGACAGTATTTAAGTTGAGTTAGATAACACGAGTAACGAAACCGATCATACGTTAGTCTCAGGTTCAATACCTGACCAGCATTTATAAGTAAAATAATCACGCCTATAATTCCGTACCCGACCAGTACATAAAAAGTATCTTCACGCATATAATTCAAAGGGGTAGACAGATATTCATATTGATTCATGATTATCCAACGATATTGTCTTTGACAGTGACAAAATTTGTCGTCATATTGGAAACAAATATCAAAAATATTTTTTTCAGATGAACTAAAAAATCGAATCCGGGACCACAGAGAAAAGCGATATTGTGAAAATATATGTTTGTATTCTTGACTTTGGATGTTTAGACTTATGTTAATCCTACAAATACCTACTACGTATTAGTTTGTAAGTATAGATGGATGTATGTATGGATGATTGTAACTCTTTTACGAAAAAAACTACTGGACGGATTTGGATGTAACTTTACAGTAAGATAGCTTATGAGATTAAAACATAGGTTGCCTTCTAACCGACTATATTAAAAAGAGGGTACGTTTTACGCAATAAGTATTATAAGTTGGAAATAATTCTACTCTTTGAAGTTGTCTATAAATAATTCACGCGGGTGAAATCGCGGGTGAAAACCTTGTCTCTAGAATTACAAAAATTATTCTAACTTCAAAGTAAGCTAATTTTATCCTAGTACTATGGGTTTTAGGCAACGATACTAATACATAGACATACTTAAATATATGTATACAAAAATAAATTTAATAAACACATACACTCAGAAAATGTACATTACTTAGAAAAACTTTTGGTAAGTATATGGTGTGGTTCGAACTTGGACTACCCGAATGAAAGTCCGAAGTGCGTATCGCTAGGCTACCGACGCTAGATTTTAGTATTTATTGTTATATCGCCAAAAGACATTCATTATCTGTGAAAACGTCGCTTTTCTAGACGAATTGTCACGATTCATGAGTTACAGACAGATAGACCGACGGAAAAACGGACAGCATCTTAGTAATAGGATTCTGTTTCTACCTTCGGGAGAACCCTGGAAACCGTATTATAACCGCATTTCAACGAGATAGCCCTTTATAAAAGAACATGGGGCGTCTATTTTAAGCTAGCATATATATTTTTTTCTAAAAAATGATTGCACATTATTGCTCTAACCAAGTATATTATCTATGTTATTGTCACATAATTGGGTGAGCAAGGAAAGTGGACTGGATTGTGTTGGTTTTTCCCTTAGAGTAGACATTAGCTTAGAATACCAACTCCTAATTAATAGGTACGCATACCGTGAAGTACTTGCAATGTCATAGATGAGTGGTATTTGAATTTTAGTTTGACCGCCTCGTTGGTCGAGTGGCTAACGTACCACGCCTAACCGTATCGACTAACCGCGTAGCTCAGGTTCGATTCCCGACGGGGAAAGGCATTTGTGTGATGAACATAGATGTTTCTATTTATGGATCTGGGTGTTTATTAAATTTATTCTTGTATCTATTTAAGTATTTCTATGTATTAGTATCGTTGACTAATGCACATAACACAAGCATGTAATTTGCTTACTTTGGGGTTAGATCAATTTGTATAATTTGTCCAGTAATATTTATTTATTTATTTATAACTTATGGATGAAAAGAAGCTATTTCAAAGCTATTTAGGTCAGTGGTTCACAAAGTTGTCTTGGCTAGTTCCCATCTAATACAAGTTCCCAAACTCGAGACCCATCTTTAGGAAATTTAACGATTACTAACATATTTATATGGTAAAAGAAATTTTCAAATAACGATTTTGTCGTTTTATAGCAGGGCCTACTCCGACGCATTGAGAACTGAGTTTTTGTTTGGGAAACTTTGATTTAGGCGTTTAACCTCATTAAGACATCAAATGAAACTACCTTGAAATTGATGTGTAGTTGGATTAGTTGTAAGTAGCTCCTATGACCGATGAGATTGAATGAATGAATGACAACTTGCAAACCAACAGAGATACTGTATTTGGAAGAACTAATAATTTTTATTATAATAGACAGGCTTATATTAATTGGTATGCGAGGCTTGACTTTAGTACTGTTATGTCATTTTAAGTTTTCCATATGATGTGTATAGAATGACTGTGATAAATAAATCAAAATAACATTGATATTTTCACCAAGACAAAAAAGAAAAGTGTGTTTTTTAATTGGAAACATTTAAACTTGATATCTTTTTGAAATGAATAAAATACACAAAAATATGTTCTTCGAAAGGATCTAAGAAACATGATTCAAATTCAAAAATATTTAGTGTATCATTATTCAGGCGTTAAATAGTAACAATTTGTTAAAAACAATAAAATTGTTGCTTTCCTATTTTTTGAGTTATTCGATTTTTTTCCTCATAAGAATCTAATGAAAGTAAAAATAAGATAATAATTAGTATATAATTTATAGTATAAAATAATTAAATAAATAAAAATGATGTATTAAAATATTTTTACTCCACCCTGTGGTAGAATATGTTGGTATAATTAAAAACGTTTGTTTTGTAACAACTTTTAACACACATATTCGACAAATAAATGATTTTTATGTAATTTCAAAAAAATAAATGAAAAATCTCAAATGGAATTCCATTGAATGCGCGTGCTCTATGTATTTATATACCTAACTAGTATATTTATGTAACTATTCTCGCATATTAGTGAGATATTATTGTGTATTAGGTTTTTCTTTAACTTAACGTAATGTCACATAACACCGTGACATTGTATTTTATTGTTACAAATATGGCAAAGTCATGAGTACAAACATGTAACTGATTGGAATTTGGAAAGTTATATGCTACTACTATAGTAGAACTCCTACAGAGATTGGGCCGTTTCTACTGTTGGGAGAAAGAAATCCGTTCATAAGATATTAAAAAATATTCACCGGAATTTAAGTAAGAAGTGCTAATCACTATACCATCGACGCTCGAATAGTTATTCTAAAAGAAATAAATGTATCTAGGAAAAAAAATACCTTCACGCCTATTATCCCCGAACGAGTAGGTAGAGGTGTGCTAGTATATCCATGACTCGTTAGTCCAGTAAATATACTAAAACGCCCACGATTAACCAAGGTACTTGCCAACTTGGCAAGTCAATCGCCACTTCTGGCACATTCCAATCCAGGATAATGTAATGCTTATTCAGAATTTTTTAATTGTATCTAGACAAATTACACAAATTGATCTAATCCCAAAGTAAGCGAATTAAATGCTTGTGTTATGGGTGTTAGACAACGATACTAATACATACATAGAAATACTTAAATAGATACAAGAATAAATTTAATAAACACCTAGACCCGGAAATACAAACATCTATGTTCAGTTAGTCGATGCGGCTAGGCGTGTACGCTAACCATTCGGCCAACGAGGCGGTGTCAACGAAGTGATATTAACTAAAATGTTATTTTATTACACTTCACTAAATTAATTTCACTATATATATTATACATATTGTATTGTCCCTGTGTGCGAAAATTTTCATATTGTGCCAAAAGATACAAAAATAAGAATATCAATTGACATGGCGTTGACAGTTACCAGTGACGTCACGTTTCGTTTCGACGATTGCGTTGCGTTTTTGAAATTTTCGAGGGAATTTCAAAAATACTACTTTTAAAGAATTATTTTTTTGATAAAAACTTGAATAGTGGCAATAATATTTATGGTGGTATATTTCTTCAGCAATAAATATTACACGTTATTTTTGGGCCATATCTAAATCAAATGCATAATATTGCCTATTGGTCTATGAATGTGTCGTTACCTGTTTTATATTATGAAACCGTGAAAATAATGTGTCTGTTTTTCACCCTCGGACAATAAATGAGTTATTTGGTCGTGGAATGTCAATCCTGGTCTCTCCGAGTACATGCAGCCAGCCATTCGCATTCTTATTTGCTAAATACGACTGTTTTGTTAATCTTTCATCTTTCATAATTTCCACATGACAAAACTATCGGAGCATGCCGTATTATAGGTACAAATAAATAAAATTAGTGTCTGTATGAAGTATTGATGTTCACAAGGTACATATACTAAGATAGTATTTATTAGAATTTTTGTCTGTCTGTCCGTCTATCTATCTGTTTATACCTACCCGCTAATCTCTGAAACGGCTGGACCGATTTTGATGGGACTTTCACTGCTAGACAGCTAATTTAATAAGAAAAGGCGTAAGTTATTTGTGTTTTACAAATTTATATTAGAAATGTATAAAATAAATTAATTGGAAATTTATAAAATAAATTAATTAGAAATGTATAAAAGGAACTAATAGTTCTAGAATAAATATTTTGGTAATATCGCCTCTGAGATTACAAATTATTTTTAAAAAACTTTTCTGATTGTTTTCTTAGTGCAATTTGAAAAATGTATTATTATCAACGATTTTAACTAAACTAAAGCTAGACGTTTCTTAAATAGAAACTTCTATTTAAGAAACGCAGTTTTATTAAAAATGGCCCGATTTCAATTCCAAATAAGAGAACAAATAACTTTAATCCAAACACAATTCCAGGAGTTAACTGTTGCGCAGATAAAGTCGTGGGTATTTACTACAGTGCTTTTCAATATTTTCCTCACAGCCTGAGACGGATGACAAACGGAAATCGAAATTTCTTCTAAATATAGATAGCTCTCACAATCCTTGGCTGGTGGCAGTCGGAGCTTGTAGCTAATACAGTCTATTTTTTTTCTTTTTCCGCCGATGAGGATAAATAAACGAATAAATATGACAGTTTCGGTCTTTGTTGGGTCTTATATATTGTATATATCTGTATTTTCGTTTCTGGATGTTTATTAAATTTATTTAGGAATCTTGGCTAATCGTGGGTGTTCTAAGTATGTCTACTGGACTCACGAGTCGGGAATATACTAGCACAGCTCTGCCCACCCCTTCGGGGATAATAGGCGGGGAGGTATTGGTTTTTATGTAGTTCAGTTAAAATTTTAGATTCACAACTACATTTTTTGAAAAAAGAATACTTTTACTCAACTACAGACGAGTAAAAAGCATTCAAAGATGAGACCAAAAACTCTTTATCTAATGTCCCTGACTTGATATGTTAAGACATTCGCCAAGTGCCGACGGTTTGAGTACATAGTTTCGAATTATAAATTATATTTTATAATGTGTCCTTAACAGGGAAAGCTGCAGATGTGGGTAGATATTTTTCCTTTAGATGTTGGAGCGAACATCCCACCACCGGTTGACATTACTCCTCTGAAAGCAGAGAACTACGAGCTAAGACTGACTGTGTTTAGTATTGAATGCAGTCAATATACGAAATCCCTTCACGATAAATATGCTGATATTTATGTCAAAGCGTTAGTATTTATTATTTAACTAGCTGACCCGGCGAACTTCGCACCACCTAACCAATGAATGTCGTTGTACCTTTTAGCTGACCTAATTTAAGCTTTGATGAACATAACACAATGATACAAAATAAATAATAAC
>DVZL01004024.1:0-13348 GCA_018236625.1 Lasaia peninsularis | reverse complement strand
GTACCCGCTAATCTATGCAACGGCTGGACCGATTTTGACGGGACTTTCACCGGCAGATAGCTGATGTAATAAGAAACGGCATAGGCTACTTTTATTTTAGAATGTTACTTTAAAAATGTGTAAAAATAAAATAATTAAATAAAACGCGGGCGAAGTCGCGGGCACAGCTAGTTTATATAATATAAATGGATCGCTGAATGTGTTGTTAAGCGCAAAACTCGAGAATGGTTAAACCGATTTCGCTAAGTCTTATTTATAATATGCCTTGAAGTACGAGGACGGTTCTTATGGAGAGCAAAATTTCGAAAATTTCATGAAAAAGTCTAAAAACAATATTTTTCTATATTCCCATACAAAAGATTCGTAATAATACTTAAAAGACAATTTAAACTTTAATACTATACTATTAAGTTTTAGTAGAGAGATTCCGGGAAGGCAAAATTAGTGAAATTAGTTAGTGTCGTATAAATATTAATATCAATTTTGTCAAAATTCAATATGAAACTTTCGTTCATATATCAATTAATATTCTAATATAAGTTTTTTTTTTCATAATTTTGGTTTTGAATGTAATTTTCATCAAATGTGGGTGGAACGAAATTCGCCGGGACAGCTAGTATTTTTTATAAAACTTAAAACTTTCTCGAACATTTCTATCTGTATATAATATTCAATTTATTGGTTTTATTAGAAAACGCTATAACAACAATATAATGTTAAGTCTTAAAAATATTGCAAGCATACCAGTCTCCTCCGCCTACCTTACAAGGGGACTTGCGTGAAGAGATGAATGTATGTTAAGCAATCATAATTGCCTTGAGGATATTAGACAAGTAAAAATGCCTTTTGTAATAGACTTCTAGAATTAACAACAGATTTAAGAAATTATACATATATAGAATATTATGTTCGCTTATTCCTCCATTTCCGTGAAGTTGTTTAATCTTTGATAATAACACTAAATATTTACTCCTAGTATATTCATTATTTACTCGTAGTATGTTAATTATTTACTTGTAATATGTTCCAACAATCCTAATACCTTGACCGAGATTTATTACTACACTTAAATATCATTGAAACGGTTGTTGTACACGATACGTGTTTTGAGTACATTTCCCCTGATACATAATATTATTATGGAATAATTTTTTTGACCCGATTTTCTCCGAGAGAGAGACTTGAAATAGGCGAGATGTTGATTAACAAACAAGCAGAAGCCTGTATTATACAGGCAACTAACTCCGAAACTGTAAATTTCCATGGGCGAAATTCTCAGAAGATCTCCTGCTCGTATGATTACTGATTATATAAAGAAAGTGTCTGCGAGAACTGTAATCTCGGATGCTTGTCGTATAATGTAAATACAACCGGCCAAGTGCGACTAGGATTCGGGCTAAGGGTGCCGTACCATTTATTTATTAAAAAGGCAAAAAAACACATTTATCGTATGGCTTTATCTCTGTCATATATTTATATTATTCTGTTTTTAGTATTTTTTGTTTAGATATAAGTTATCTGTGAAAATTTCAACTTTGTAGCCTATGTTCGTCTATTACGAGCCTTCGAGCAGAGAGGCAGATTCTACACAGGGGACCTGGACGAACACTGGGAAAACCTTTCTTAAAACCAATGGCGTAAGAGCTAAATGAAAGTAACTATTACCAGTTGTTTTTAATTCACAAGTAGTTCATTATGTTGAAACAATAGGGTTGTCTCTAATTTGCCGCTCTGTTTTGCTTGAGGTTGATTAGTATGGAATGCTTCGGCTTTTCGCATCTATAATGGGGAGTGATACGAGGAGTTGTTTGATTAATACTGCTGCTGAGTTCTACATGCGTATATCACGTCAAAATTCATCATTTTCTTATTCATTGTGGATTAAAATATCAGTGAAATTTCAAAAACAGAGCTTATTCTTTCCTGATAAAGCGGCAATGCTACTGTGTCAACCCTAGTTTTGCTGCTATCAGTGGGTGGCGAAAATTATTTACTATTGGTGTTTCCCGCTCTCCGATCCAGTGGTAAAATAATAATTAAAAAAAATATTTATTTAAATTCTTTATTACACAAAATTTATTTAATAAAACCTAATGCCAATAATCATTTTCTCTCAGTTTTCCCTGCGTAGTGTAGACAAATAAACATGGGTGATGCATCAAAGTTAATTAGTAATTACAGAATATAGAATTATAGTCAGCAATGACACAATTTTAAAACTAAAAAACTGGCTCTAAAAAACCCCATAGATAACTAAGATGTAAATGTATGTTATAATAATAAACAAAGTTATAGAAAATAATAAAATTATAAGTAAGGAGAAAATATATACGGGTCCTCAGAATAGACCAATAGTCTTTCTACCAGGCAACCCGCAAAAGAATGAGCATATGTTATCAAGGTCATTGCCAACAAAACCACTGGTACTAGTAGAGTGCTGTGTAGCAACTCGCCCGGGTAGGAATCCACCGCCTTACTGATTCTTACCGCCATAATGACATTGTCGTGTTTCGGTCCGGAGGGTAGGGTAGCCAGTAGTCTTGCACACCAGGCCTAACATCCCGATCACAGGACAGCGACGCACCTACAACAACTATGGTGTCTATGGTGCTTGTTCGCTTATTTATTCCATAAAAAAAACCGCCAGCACCGCGTTTATGGTCTATTTGCCACATAATGTTTTCCATTCTATTCGCTAAGTAACCAGTCTAGACTAATAAAAATAACTCTACAGAACTAAATCAGACCAATCATTTGAAACAATCTTTAATAGATATTTTCTCAAGTTTTATAAACAATAGAGTGACCCAGAAATAGCTTTAAAATACGTTTATGTGAGTTTACAACGTGCAGACTATTTGTTTGCTATAATTAAATATCGTAGTATGTTTTATTTGTTATAACTACATCTTTACAAATAAATAGAATTGTTGTGTCGGTATGTAATATTAAAATAACCGCTTTTTATTAAATGCATATTATGTATGTTAACAAAATAAATATATCAAAACAGTATTTTTTAGAATTTTTGTCTATGGTCTGTTTGTCTGTCTGTTTGTACCCGCTCAAATCTGAAATGGCTGGACCGAATTAAATGGGACTTATTTTAGAAATCTGTATTAGAAATTTGTAAAATAACACAATTAAATAAATCAAGTCGTCGTCGTTATATTTTGTTCAAATGTGTTTTTTCGCGAGAGAACGGATTATTAGAGGTTAATAATACTC
This sequence comes from Lasaia peninsularis, assembly GCA_018236625.1. Classification (NCBI taxonomy): domain Eukaryota; kingdom Metazoa; phylum Arthropoda; class Insecta; order Lepidoptera; family Riodinidae; genus Lasaia; species Lasaia peninsularis. The sequence goes on along the minus strand of DVZL01004024.1, from coordinate 10,120 downwards.
AACTATCTAGAGTGAGGTGGGCGGTGAACTCATACATATGGTCTAACAGACTGAAGACAGACAGCGACGCACCTACAACATCTATGGTGTCTATTGATCACGGTTGTCTCTTTCCATCAGAGGGCCAGTGCCAATAAAAAAAAAACATTAGTACTGTTTCTCAAAAACCCGTTACGCATTAAAATTACTTACTGAATACGTTTTATAATAACATACATATTATACTAATTAGTTCAATATAATTTTTAAATATTAATTACAAAGAGTTATCCAAACATGGGATAAAGAGTCATGTTTTGCCTGTTCTCAAAATGTGTGTGTGTGAATTGGTGTAGAATAAAGTTTTCCTTCATTCATTCACTCAAGAGTGTACACCAAGTTATCGATACAAATGCCGGTAAATATTATTGTGATGTTAGTGAACTGCGAGCTCGGCTAGTTTCCGATAAATCAATATCGTATACTTTATTTAACATCTATTCCCGAACGCGAACCACCTCCCTCTGATGTGTGCAATCCCCATGGTGCTAGTCTGTGGTATAGTGACGGAACTCGTGTTTTGAGAAAATCGATTTTAGTTGTTTTAAAATCGGTTATTTCAATTATTACTGAACTTTACTATTCACGTTTGTTATGTATTTCCCAATTTATTCTAAGCTGTATTAATAGAATTAATTTACGAAGTCAATTACGAATATGTTTTGATTTTCCTTTATGTTTAATGAAGTCAAAAAATGAGTCAGATAATTTAAAAATAAATATCCCCGACAAGTAACGCAAGTAATGTAACACCAGGGTAAGCAAATTATAAGCGTGTGTTAGCCAACGATCCTAATACATAAAAATACTTAAATAGATGCAAGAATATAATTTTTATAATTTACTTTCCTCACAATAATGCCAACCCACATCGGGATTCGAAGCCGAGCCCCGCAGACCAACGAGGCGAAAGTTAAAAGTACATTGACATAACCATTACGTAAATTAGACCAAATAGTGCACTCACTAGCGACCCGCCCCGTCTTTCTTCTCTTCGGCACTTTTCTCTTGAATCACACTATGTATTAAAACTGCATTAAAATCCGTTGCATAGTTTTAAATTTCTAAGCACACATAACACAAGGACAGATAGCGGTAAGCGACTTTGTTTTATACTGTGTAGTGAGTACGTAATAGTGTACGTAGTAGTGTACGTAGAGTGTGCGTAGCGTGACATAGCAGAAAAGCTGTGGAAAAACCGCCTAAGATGGTAGTACGCCCATGTTTTACGAAAAGGGGCCGGCTACATAGGTGACAAATGCTTAAACGCCATTAAACCAATTGGCGTTGGTATAAGGGACCAGCTGCCAGCCAGCTGGACGTCGTGGAACAGTACATGTGTGGCATAGGACTCACTACTAGGGACACGTTAGACCGTGCAAAGTAGAGAAGGAAAAATAGGAAACCGAACCCTGGGTGCCCCCGCTTAGGCAAACGGAGCAACCGGGACTAACGGTAGGATGATTACGATGGGTGATATGTACATATAATTCATGTAAAAAAACATTCCGTAAGTGTACATAGTGTTTGTGTCATGTCGTGTCTTAATATGTTGTTTACTTTAAATATATAAACATGACAGTACATTTCGTGTTTCCTTTGTACTAGAGGCTGTTAGGCGGGAATTACTAACTCATGCTGATTAATCATGTACACTCTAGATATTTTTTGTGGATTTTCGTAACTGGCAATATATTTAATTTATAATCAGTCTGTGGAGTGTCAAGTTTGACGGGTGTGCTATTTTCCCGCTTTTCGCTCTGAGACTACAATTTTTTTTGATGTAGAATAATTCTAATTATTATAAGTAAATATCTTCATGCCCTTATCCCGAAAGGGTTGGTAGAGGTAAATATGCACCCACGATTATCCGACGATATTAGGTCCCATCATGTGACAGGTGGCAAGGAAGTTTTCCTTCATCGTAAGAACACTCAAAAATTTTGCTTAAGTTAGAAAAACTCGCTGATACATGGCGGGGTTCGAACTTAGACTAACCGAGATGGAAGTCCGGAACGCGTATCACTAGGCCACCGAGGCCACCTAATTATTATCATTATTTATACCAAAATCAAACGCAGCAGTCCATTTTATATCACACTAGAGGCCGCTCGCGACTTTGTTCGCGTGGTATAATCAGCACCACATTGCGCCTCGTTAATCCTGTTCCTCGTTAAATTCTGATCCCTCGGAAACTCCCCGATAAAAAGATGCCTATGTGTTATTCTGGGTCTTCAGCTACCCACGTACCAAATTTCATCGTAATCGTTTCAGTAGTATTTGCGTGAAAGAGTAACAAACATCCGCACATGCGTACTTACAAACTTTCGCATTTATAATATTAGTAGGATTTATACAGAAGAAGAATGCTGTTTGTTGAGAAATTTGGGTACACAACAGGCCTAACATCCCGATTGCAAGAAAGCGACGCACCATGAACATTTATGGTGTTTATAGGTTATACTTTACAAAAACAAAGAATCTTTAAAAAACCTTACAGCCGTTTTCAACATCGACGCTTTGAGTTAACACAAAATTTCAGGCTGGCGGAGTTTATCGCTTCATGGTTGTAAATAATATTGAAATATGTTAGAACTGCAGGCTCAGCTACTAACCAATAAATCGATACCCTATACCTTATTTAACATCTATTACCGCTACAGCGAACTGTCTCCCTCTGTTGCGAGCGATCCCTATAGTTAGTTGTGTTCAGTTATACAATTCGTATTTTAGAAAAATTGGTGCCTCAGTGGCCTAGTGGTTCGCTTTCGACCTCCATTTTCGGCAGTCCAGGTTCGAACACCGCCATGTACCAATGAGTTTTTCTAATTTAAGTACATTTTCTGAGTGCTTACGGTGAAGGAAAACATCGTTATGAACCTAATACGTAGTAAAACTAAAAGAACACCGACTTCAATTTTATTAAAATGTCAACGCATTTTTTATTTTTGTTTATAATTCAAAAAGCCCTGAACCAATTGCCGTATTTATATAGTATCACCTCTGAATCTATCTTATTAGAAAAACAGGATCATCAAAATTCATTTGGAAACAGCTGAGTAATTACATTACGGACATTCAAAGAAAAATATATATTTGAATTAAAAACCTCCTTTTTCAAACTAGTCAAATATATAGGTATCAGGTGATTGTGTAAGATAACTTTGATTTGAAATAGAAGTAAGGCTGTTTTTAGAGGAAGCACAAGAAACTCTTCAGCTGTTTTTGACATCGATGCTTATAATATATTAGAATAGAATTGAATAACAAATATTCTAAAATTTACCAACGAATCGGAACGCGGCGACTCACTGAGATCTAGAAACTCAGCGGGAATAAAAACATAAAAAAATGTAAACCGCCTATTACCCCCGAAGGGGTAGGCAGAGGTGTGCTAGTATATCCACGACTCGTAAGTCCGGTAGATTCACTAGAACACCCACGATTATCCAAAGTAATAGGGCCCATAATCTGATAGGTGGCAAGCCTATCGCCACATCGAGCGCATTCCAATCCCGGGCAATGTAATGATTACTCAGAATAATCTGAGAAACATTTAAGAAAAGTTGCCAGACCTGGGAATTTAACCCGGGACTCTAAGCGGCTAATAGTCTTAACATGTTACAACCGTACCGTTACACCACAGAGGCGAAACACATAAATTTCACATTCTATAACAATAAACGAGATTGAAAGAGGAGAAATAAATCCCAAGCATTTTTATCATCTACATATCCTGCAACATTATAATAACCTTTTTTATGTAATTTAGATTTAATGAATAATGAGTACAACTGTTCTACGTCATTTAGTAAAATCTCTCTAAATAATTTACAACGCTGCCCCCCTAATAGCTATTATTCACTCTGCGGGCCATCGGTTAGTTTCCTGCATAAATAATAAACATAAAATATTAAAGTGGATACTTGGAATAGTTTTCAAGAATATTAATTGCTTTTTACTCATGTTAATACCCAGACCGTTTTTAAGCTGATTTCTGCTTACTTTAGGCAACCGGTTTCACTTTTTACAATATGTAAAACTTAATATGGGCTTGTAAAATGGGCTTGGGCTAAAGACAAATAAATTTTATTAATTCTACATATCGATTCATTAGCCGACTAACATTGAACGATAAAAAGTGGAATAGTACAATTGTGCATTTTGAAGGAAGAAGTGATACGATATTAAATGACGTGATAGAATTCTGCACTATGGGAGAAAATATAACTAGTTCATTTATTTAAAGTTCCGGTGAAATAGATAGATTTAAAATTAATAATTCATTTTGAATTGTATAAATTTTTGTTATTTTAATTTAAACTTTACTACAAAAAAAATTCGTAAATACTATTAAAATAGCCTAAGCAACAGCTCCTTATTGTATCACCTGTCGGCAAATCAGTCCAACCGTTCCAGAGATTATTCGGAACAAGACACTCAAATCAGCAACTACTAAAAAAAGTAAAAAAAATTGAGTTGTGTCACTTTATCACTCTCGATGTAACCAAAACATCGGCAAGTTTCCGGGAGCGCCCTGGGCTTTTGAGAACGCCTTATGGGAGATAATGAGGAGGAAACGTTGGCTTTGACAAGCCGAAATGGATTCTTTTTGGCGAAATTGTTTTTGACTCAACGCTAAGTGGAATTTTCAGCTGCTATTTGTCAGCGTTCTTTATATAAAATGAAGTTACTGCGTTCTTGGGTTTTGAAAGGGTACGGCTGTGGCTTAGTTGAGGATGTTTATAAAATGTCATTTACGAGTACAGTCATTTTACGTATTTTATTAAAATGTACATAAACTACAAAATGGTCTTTGGATGTAGAATATACGTTAGATAAATAAAACACTCCCATATTGCCGAAAGGTAGGCCGAGGTACATATGCAATCAAGATTAGCCGACAATATAAGTTCCCATGATATGACAGATGGCAAGTCCGTCGCGATATTGGGCATAAATCCCGGGTTTCCTCACGATATTTTCCATCAACTTAAGAGCACTCAGAAAATGTACTTAAGTTAAAAAAATCATTAATACACAGCGGGGCTTGAACCTGGACTACCGAAACTAAAGAAAGTTAAAAGTTAAAGTTCAAAGAAGACTACTAGATCATTGAAGCCATATTTGAAAGCTATAAATAAAAAATAGATAAATTATATTTTTTTTATTTCATAGGCACAGACTATCAGACTTGTTGGCGATAATTACATTGCCGACAAGTTTGTATTTAAACTACGTAGTGGGGAACACTATTTTTCGGGCTGCGGCTCGAATAATAGTTCGAGATCTGCTTCTCAAGTTCTAATATCAGACTATATGACCGAAAGTGTACCTAAAAGTTATTTAAGGCACTATTGTAATATTAAGTTCTTGTAACAACCCATTCAAAATATCCAATAAAAGTTTTTTTGCGGTATCTATAAAGTTCTCCCTATCCGTGATCGTCCTTGACTCAACTTGTTCAAACTTTTAGATATGAAATTTAGGATTCCTCTCCAGACTTGCACAGTTTAAAGCCCCCTTTACAGGATCAGGAGAATCGTTTGAAAAGGTATATAACTAGAAAGAAAACAAAGTCGCTTCCGATTCTTGTATGTTCCTATATATGCTTAGGTCTTTATAACTACCCGACGGATTTTAACGGTTTTATAATAAAGTGATTCAAGAGGAAGATTTATGTGTATATAAATATAAGTTATTAGATAATATTATTATTATTTTTTCCTGTATGTATTCTCTATCTTAATTTTAAATTGCATGTATGTTTTATTAATTACGAGTAATACCTATACATATAGATTTTTTTATTATTATTATTATTTAAGATATTATATTTATATATATATTTTTAATTTATTTTTATAACACATATATACATATCATCACGCCAGGTCTCTGGCGAGGTAGAAAGAGTGCACCAAGAGCCAAGTGTGACGATCCCTGCACAATTTCCTAGCTTCCTCCACATTCATTAATCTTCATACAAACACGCCGGTTTCGGAGACTTTTGGTATCACGCTCGGATAATATTCGAAATATTTGCTAACATTCATAATATACCCAATACGAAACCAGGGCGAGTCGCTATTAATATTTTAAACAACACAGCTACGATAACTAACTTAGTTTGATTTTTGTTTTCTTTGTTCATTTTATTAGATACTTAATTCAACTCAATTCAACGGAATTATTTGTCTTCGGTAATATACCTAGGTATTATTGCAGTTTTCTATCTAAGAGAATATCATTATAATTTTCGTGTAACTCAATCAAAATATCCAGGTAATGTATTTTGCAGTATCTATAAAGTTCTCCCTATCCGCCGATAGTCCTTGACTGAACTTGTTCTAACTTTGAGATAAGAAACTTTAGGTTCCTCTCGAGACTTGGACGGTTTAAAGCGCCCTTTACAGAATGATAAGAATTGATCGGGAAAAGACGCGCCACTAGCTTTTGGGATCTGTGTTTATTTAAAACTGAAGTACTTTTAAATTAAAAAAGGGATATTTTTGTGACGTCGGGATATGATGACCCCATCGCATATACGGGATTATTTACCTAGTTTATTGAGCCAGATTGAACTAGAATCCTTCAAACAGTGGCGTAATCATACTATTCAAGGCCTCTTGCAAATTCTTTTCCGCCCCCAATATAAATAAATAACTATCAATAATAATAATTTTATAGTACTTATTTATACACTTTTAATCATAAGCGTTTACTTAATAAACCACTACATGAAGTACGTACCTACATAAAAAGTTTATAATTAAATATACTTACTTGACCGTCTCATAATTTTGCTACTATGGGGAAATTATTAGGAGTTGGAAATCTAAAGTCCGTGGCATTTTGTCGACATTTCACCCTGTAGTTACGCCACTGCCTGCAATGAATTAGTGCTGGAGGAAAAAAGATGATGGTGCGCACGGATGGGTAAAGAAAGTTCCAGCCTAGCAAGGTGTATTGCATGGACCGAAGTCCTTGATGAGCGAGCAGAATCTAATACAACCTAATAAATATTGAACTATTGATATAGTCATTTAATGCTGGCTTTATCCCTACCTCCCGAGTAAGTAGTATAAATGCCAATGTTTGTATAATTTTAAGTAAGTACCTTCGCGCCTATTATATCCTCAAAGAAGTAGGTAACGAATCGTAAGTCCAGTAGAGTATTAGCCAAGGTACTAAGGCACATGATGTGATAGGTGGTAAGCCTATCGCCACTTCGGGCACATTTCGATCCCGGGCAATGTAATGCTTACTCAGGATAGTTAATCTGAAAAACATATAAGAAAAGTTGCCCGACTTGGCAATTGAACCAGGGACTTAACACGGCTTACGATCTTAACAAGCGACAGCCGTACCGTTACACCATAGAGGCGATACAAATTTTATGAAGTAACATACATTTCCACGACAAAAAGGCTGAACCGATTTTGACCAATTTCAGCATAAAAATAGGCTATAACTTGGAGAAGTACACTGGGTACTTTTTATCCGAATATCTTCACAAAACTCACTAAAAAACTTCAAATTTTTGAATGTACAACTGATAGAAGTAAAATAAATCGGATTTCTCACAAATATGGGCAACAACGTGTATGTGGGTCAAAATATTTTTGCGTCCGATTTATTTACACTATATACTTTCATCTTATGTCCTGTGCTGAGCTTTTCTCTGGAGGTAAGGGCTCTTATATGAATAATGTTATTCATAAGCTACTTGATAAATTTCCACTTAAAAATACATCAACATTTTCGTTTTATCATGTAAATTAGGTTATATTTTGCATATAAAATCTTTTTGAATAGCAGAGCTGCGGTCTCGCTCGTCGGAGCAATCCTTTCAGTGCATGCATGCATCGCCGCATATGCGTGCTCATGCAAGTGCATCGAGTTTATATCACAAGGTTGTTACATGCAATGATTCTGAATGAAAATAGTTGAAAATTCAAATTTCGAGGTCGCTATTTTTACTCAAATACTTAATATTGTGATTTTCGAGTGTCTGTGTGTTGTCTATTGAGTCGTAAGTGTTATTCATATGTGACTAGCTGCCCCGGCGATTTTCTTTGGGGTACGAAAAGCAGTTACATGAAAAAAAAACATCACTTTCAAATTTTATTTGACCACTAACTACACCCTTCATGCTCGAGTCCGAATCGCGTTTGGATACTTATATTTTCAGTTATTACCTCTTTGCATTGAAATTAAAACTTCCATGAAAGCGTTTCTTTCAAAGTATATTTTAAAAAGATTTTGATTCGCCTTTAGACGAGAAATGTTTTCATTGCAGCCTATTAACCCATATTCGGGATAATCCCGCTTCAATATTTACACGGCCACTTGATTAAAACCACCAAATTTTTAACATTCATGACTAACGGATGTTTGAATAACGATCGGCCGCTTTCTTTATTTATGGCGAGCTATTTTCTTGCTCCGTTACTGTACGAAACCAATTTTAATAATACAGGGTTATATTAATAAACTTTTATTTACATAGTCATGAAGTCATGACTATGTAAATAAATGTTTGTTAATTGCATTATCATTAAACCTATGCCACTATTTAATAATAAACGTAACTTGCGCTATTATTTAAAAACTAATAATAACATTTATAAGAGTTTCGTACCGGAAGGGTCAAAACGGAATCCTACTACTAAGACATCGATGTTCGTCTGTCGGTATGTCTGTAACCAGGCTGTATCCCATGAACCCGTTATAGTTGAGACAGTTTAAACTTTTTACATTTTTCAGATATATCGGTATTTCTATTACAACTATAACAAAAAATACTGAAATATAATAAAGTAATTATTTAAAGAGGCCCATACAACGAGTGACCCAACTCGGCTAATAGATATCGCTATCCATATTTAGATCACGGTAAAAGCAACGAGTAGTCGCTCGATATATTCTCAGAACATCTAGTCACATATTCACTTCAAAATAAACAATTAAAACGTAGTTGTATGCGAAAGACGTGTTATTATTGGTTGTTTTTTTATTATCAATCGATATGGTATGTCCCCGTTCTTAGATAATTTTCTCCTATAAAATAGTTACGTATGAATATAGATGGTGTCGAGTCTCCGAAACCGACGTGTTTGTTTGAAGATAGTATGAATGTAAAGGAGACTAGGAAAGTAGGTAGAAATTCTTACTTGACACTCGTTTCTCAACGCCTACCCCGTAATGTGCTTGGCGTGAAGATAATATGTATGTATATACATATGTTTGATTAAGAAATAAAATTACATTTGTTTGTTATAACAATGAACGATAAAACTCAGTTAATTTCCATAGTTACGTCCGACAATCGTAACACGTTGCAAAAAGTATCGGCTGCTAATTGCGTGCACGAATATTGTGATTGCATTAGAACGTAAGTGACAGGCTGAAGCGGGACAGGCGCTTTAACTTCTTAATTGATCCATCCTCGATTAGCTTATTTTCTGATGTTTTGTCCTATCTTGATAAAGGCTTAGATAATCGATAGTCGATAATCCAGCCATTTTTTATAGTATTATTATCAACTAGCAAACCGCTCCGGCTTCGTGCGGATGTATTATGCATATAATATACGTATAAACCTTCCACTTGAATCACTCTATTAAAAAAACCGCATCAAAATCCATGGGATAGTTACCCTCGTATGCGAAACTACGGGCAACAGCTAAATTAGATGGATAATGTACTAACTATGCCCACGACTTCTTCCACATTCTTATTTAATTATTTTATTTTGTACGTTTCTAAAATAAAAGTAACCTAAGCCATTCCTTATTACATCAGCTGTCTGTCAGTGGAAGTCTCGTTAAAATCGGCCCAGCCGTTTTAGAGATTGGCAGGTACATACAGACAGACAAAAATTCTAAAAAATACTTTTTTTGTATATGTACTTCGTAACAATACATATTATGAATTTAGTAAAAAGCGGTTATTTTAATATTACATACACACTCCAATTTTATTTATTTCTGTAGATATTTTTAAACTGCGAGTACTTCTTATGAATTAGGACACACGTTGTGGTTTTTACTATATCGTGCATTAACTTTCACTGAGG
>DVZL01004023.1:0-13348 GCA_018236625.1 Lasaia peninsularis | reverse complement strand
AATCGGTTCAGTGGTTTAGGCGTGAAAGCGTAACATACAGACAGACAGACAGTTACTTTCGCATTTATAATATTAGTTAGGATAATACGGAAATTAATACGGATTTGTTGTTATAATGGCAACATAATTATACGTCATCAGTGTACATTTCAACTGTTTAGCTATAACGGTTCAAGAGACACGGCCTTGTGACAGATAGACGGATGCACAAGCGAATCTTAGTACCATGATCTTGTTTTTACTCTTTGCTTACGGAACTCTAAACACTGTATAGCGCTTCTATTGTCAAATCATATCTCAGGTATAAGCTTCTTGACGCAAGTTCTGCCCATTCTTTGTAGTACATGAATTTAAGTTACCCGAAATTTTTTCTGGTTGGGGACCAGGTACTAATGAAGATAATTAAGAAAACTCACGTTACATTCGACCCAGTCTTCTCCATAGCAGACGACTTTTGGTAGATTCTTATTGAACCTCATTGCTAATTTGGAAAATGGGTCCAGTTTTGGGAATTGACATCCACTATTATTACTATTCTCTAATAACATAGAATCTATGCTGTTAAAGACAGGGAAACTAGAATCAGTTTACAATATAATCAGGAAAGCTCTTGAATTTAAACGTAAAGACTTTCATTAGTTTTCACGATGACTTTGAAAAAGTATTTTCCCCGTTTTGGTCCGGGTCCTCTGTGTAGAGTAGACCAACTGCCTTCCTACCAGACAGCTCGTAAGAGGCGAGCAAAGGTTAACTGGGTCATTACCAACATGACCACTGGTGGTAGACCTTCATACAAACACGCCAGTTTCGGGGACTCTTGTCACCACCCTCAGATTACAGACGAGCAATCTGGTCGTGGGATATATATCTAGGTCTGTTTGGGTACCTACAGTCATCCACATTCGCATTGTCAAACAAAATGTACCATCACGCCTATTATCCCTGAAGGGCTAGGCAGAGGAGTGCTAATACATCCACGAGTCGTAAGTCCAGTAGATATACCAGAACACCCACGATTAGCCAAGGTACTAGGGCCCATGAAGTGATAGATGGCAAGCCTATCGCCCCTTCGGAACCATTCAAATCCCGTGCAATGTAATGCTTACTCAGAATAATCTGAAAAACATTTAAGAAAAGTTGCCCGACGTGGGAATTGAGCCCAGGACCTTACGCGGCTAACGGTCTTGACAGGCGGCAGCCGTACCATTACACCACAGAGGCGCATTGTATATCTGTTTTATTGTTATGGTAATACGTACTCATCTAGTTCCTCCAAAGCAATTGGGTTCTTGATGTTCAAAATTAAAAAGCAGCTAATAAAGATACTTAAAACCGTAATGAAACACATTTTATTTCTTTTTGATCGATACACCAACCTCTTCATAAAAATGGATATCTGTAGAAAAATACTAAATTTAATGGATACACGCGTATTTAGTTTAATTTGATAGGATTTGCACATACGGTCTAAAAATCCGTCCACAGGACAGCGACGCACCTACAACAATCATGGTGTCCATAGGCAACGGTTGTCTCTTACCATCAGGAGACCTGTGTGCTTGTTCGCTATCTCATCCCATAAAAAAAACAAAAGTGAGCGTCAACTTTTTGTTACTAATACCATATAATAGATACCACAGTCTTACCTATTCCTGCAACCACCATCAATACTTAACAGTTCTAGGATACATTGTGAAGGGTGTTTGTTTAACTCTCAAGATACATTCTTATAGGTGACATTTGGTTAAGTTATTCATACAAGAGATGTTCTATTTCGGTGGCCAAGTAACTGACGTAACATCCGTACTAATATTATAAATGCGAAAGTAACTCTGTCTAGCTGTCTGTTACGCTTTCACGCCTAAACCACTGAACCGATTTTGATGAAATTTTGTACAGAGAGTAGAACTTGAGGAAGGACAAAGGCTACTTTTTAACCGACTACATTAAAAAGAGGGTATGTTTTTACGCGATTAGTATTACAAGTCGGAAAAATGTCTGCCTGTCTTTGAAAGTTGTCTGTATTATTAAATTAATTCACGCGGGCGGGCGGACAGCTAGTTATCAATATGTGAGTCGTCTTATCATTTAAAAATTCGTCAGAATTACCCTCAAGTAATATAAAAACACAATTCCGATGATAAAAATTAGTTGTTCGTCACGCTGAGTTTGTTAAAAAGCTTGGTACTTTACGGTGGATGCTAAAAATAAAATAATTATCCCTGAAATGGTAGGCAGATGTAGATATACACCTTTGGCCATCTCATCTCTCCATCGCCATATTGAGTACAAATCCTGGCTTTTCTAATGGTAATTTCCTTTACCGTAAAAGCTCTTAGAAAATGTACTTAAATTACATGGGAGGTTTTAAACCTGGACTATTGAAATGGAAGTCCGAAGCGTGTACCACTAGGTTTCAGTCTTTCCCAAAAAAATTGGGGGACCCCAGAAAAAAATAAGATTGAAAATAAACGGGGGCGCTTCACAATAATTGATTTTCAAAGTGGGCGTTACACGAAATAAGACGTCTGCTCTTGATCGTGAAAACGTCGCTGAAAATTTTCACATCGTGCGTTATCGTATAACGCGCCATTTGTTCAGGTCAGTTATTTATTTTGGAAAATAAAATGAACGAAAAACACAAGCCCTGCCTCGTCTCATTCATTAACTATAACGTCTTCTTGAGTTTGCTCTAAGCGCCAGTAGTTTCTAAATATTTCAATTTCAGTCGAGAATAGACCTGAATCAAAACTTAACGGATAGTGTATAATGCCATTTACTTGATTAAATAGTAGGTATGAAATATGTTCTTAATCATCAAATAAGTTCATATCATCTAATTAATAAAATTTAAGTTAGAGTAACCGCATTCACTAAATGCATTTGTACGTATCCGAGATACAATATACCAAGAGATTGTTTATTCCAGATAATGTCTGGAACGGCTGTACCGTTTTTGACGGGGCTTTCACTGGTAGATAGCTCATGCAATAAGGAGTAACTTAGGCTAATGTTATTTTAGCATTTTAAAAACTAATCAAATACAAATACTTAAATTATAGCGAATTTAGATACGACGGTAAGCGAAAAAAAATCCGCATTTTTTGATAAGTTAGAATATGATCAAACACAATATGGACTAAAACTGAATTATAATGATTTTTATTGAATTTTTCGATTTAACAATACCTACTAAGAACTTATTTATATGTATAGTTATAATTACTAATAACTGAGAATTTAGTAACCTTCCAAAAAGTGAATTGGAACTGCATTTTCCATGTAATAACAATTTTCAGTTTATTAAAATATATTTGAGTTTCCTTATTATAATTATATGTACTTCTTAGATATAAATTCGCGGACGTAATATTGATTTATTTTTGAGGTAAGGAATCTCCAAACAGGGAATCTCTCAAATCCGCCAAGAGATCTGTCAAATTATTTTTTTTATTATGGTCTGTTAACTGGTTAACTAAAACGTATTTATTAAATATGAAGCTAAAGGTATTATGGAGATAACACTCGTAATAAAGATCCTGTCTTGAATTCGTAGTATTGCTAACTCGTTCTAAAATGGCAAATTTCTCTTCATATGTGAAAAGTACCTACATGTGTTTTTCATTTAAAATATGAACGAGATGGATGTTCAAAATTGGTGACTATTATTTCTTAGGAGTGTACCTTATCTTCAGATACCTTTAGCTTAATTTTATTAAACCCGTCAATCATTCCAAAAATATTTTTTAATAAATATTTTGGTACATGTAATTAAATTATGTACAGACAGAGGACTTTCTAGTGATTATATAACTATATTAATTAATGGTAGTAATAGTAAATTATACACACACACATTCATACTAATAAAAGTTTTATTGTAAAATTTATTAGTAGGTACTAGGTAGGTACTAAAATTCTATATACATAACGAAGGCCACTGATACCTATCTAGGATAGTATTATGCCTAGTGTAGGTATCAATGTGTCAAACCTACATGTATAAAAATATTGTATTGATAGGTATATTGACTTATTTTTATACGTCGGAGGGGTATTTTAATTTAATAACAGTTACAATAATATAATATAATATAATAATTAGTTATAATTTATACTTTAGGGATGGCGATCTGAGATCGATTAATCAAAGAATCGATTTTTCGAGGCCAAAAAGACCGATTTTTATATCGATGCATAGCACTGTATCGATTCAGTGAATCGGTATTAACCCTTGAAAATCGACATTCAATTTTTTTTCTGTTAATATACTAAGTAATAGGAACTACATGCTACATTTAACTTTGTAGGACATTTTATACCCGATCTGATATTTTGTATGGAATAAAATAATTGCTATCATAATATTCCCTGATGGTATCTACCGATAAGAAATAGTTAATTATAATATATATTTTGTTTTCATTAAAATTCGATTTATAAATACATTGTCATCACAAATTTAAAAAAGATCGATTTTTAGAAATCGATATTTTAGACCTCGATTTTTTTTTGTGAATCGATTCATCGTGTTACGATTCGAATCGATTTAAAAATCGATCTTTTTCGGAAAGAATCGCCATCCCTATTACAGTTATTTAATAACAACCAAATTACTAACATTATGCCATTAGCTGGGACTATTGGAATATTTCATTCTTACACCAAAAATGTGTACAAATTAAATATTTACATTTAATAATATTAACAATTTACTAATCTCCAAAACAACCAATATCACTTAAACTAAGTTTAATTATATAGTCTGCCACTGCATAAATAGCTTCATTAACTTTATTAAATGTTATAGCTTTCAAACCTTTCAAATTTGACTGTCTATCAAATACATATTTAAACTTATTATACGAGTAAATACCGTCTTTTGTACATACAATCGCTCTATTATAAGCGTCTGTAGCTAGAGCTTCTACTTTAAGCCCTTCGTGTATGTTTACAGCCCTTGTTCCAAGTTTAATTCTAAATAATGTTTCACCTCTTGTGTAAAATATATTGTTATCATTATCTATTATTAGCTTATCCACTTCGATACCACGTAATTCTTGTAACGGTGTCGTTTCACCATCTTCAAACCTTAACACTTGATTTCTCTTGTTAATAAGATATAAAACGTCTTTGTAAAATACATCTTTTATATCATCTTGTACTGGTAATTGTTCTGGAATATATTTTTCATTGATCTTAAACAATCCATCCGCTCCTCCGACGTAAACTTTGTTTTGAAAATGATCTATGGCTATTGACGAAGCATTTCTAATGCCTTGTATAACAGTAGCTTGGTGGGTTCTCATGTCTATATGGCCTAAAAGTCTAGATGGCGTTTTAATGTCTTCAAATATGAAGTAAATGGAGTCTTCGTTCCGATTGTAGATTAAGTTTGACAAGTGATTGACGCCATCTTTAATGATGCCAACGTTGTATGATCTTTGGTTGTATGTAACTCCATTACAGCCGTCTCCTTTTGCTATTGTTATAATTGATGCTAAGATAATAAATATTCTCATTATTTTGAATTCTGAAAAAGTAAACAAAAAATTTAGTAACCTCATCCAAGTTATCTATACTTATAAAAAATATCGACCCGCCCCGGCTCGCACAATTATATTATGCATATAATATACATATTATAAACTTTCTTCTTAAATCACTCTATCTAATGAAAAAACCACATCAAAATCCGTTGGGTAGTTTTAAAGATCTAAGCAAAGGGACGTTATGTTTTCCATATAAAATGAAAAAAACTCATAAAAAGAATTTGCCCTACCCAGGAATCAAATCCGAGATCTCGTGCACCAAAATCGAATACCACACCACTCAACCTTAGACGCGATACTTATAAATAAGTAATAAGTAGTTCTTTGTTGCATTATTGCATTTGTTGTATAACCGTCCTGATATCATTTGTACCTACTTCGTACCTACCGCTCGCACTTAGGGATATGAAAAGTAGATGTTGGCCGATTCTTAAACCTACTCAATATCCTCACAAAAATTTCATGAGAATCGGTCAAGCCGTTTCAAAGGAGTACGATAACTAACATTGTGATATGGAAATTTTAGAGTATCGCTTTTCAAACAAAGGGCGTATAATATTTAAGACAATTTGGTATTTGTTCTAAATTATTGTACTGTTACCAGAAAACATTTCTATTACGTCAAAATGTGGAAGCAATAATAATACTGTGTACTACTAAGTCTTATCTTTTGTCCATGACCATATAAAGAGGTTTGAAGTAACCGACTAAAAATATTAATTTATAATCTCAGTTATCACAGAAGTCAAGGGTTATTTTATCACATTGAAAGGCAAACAAGTGTACGGATTTCCTGATATTTAATGAAAACATCCCAAGCTCGGGGTAGTTTCCATTAACTCTTATCATCGCCTATGTCTTATCCCATATATATCACATGATATTGGAGACGCTATCTAATTTAGCAGATTTGACAAGGACACCAGTTTTTACGCAGAGGGACTTGCATCTGTCCTCTGCAACTCACATGGGAAACTAGGCACAATCTTAGTTCAAGTTGAACTCACATAAACGAATCCGGGTTTCCTCACGACGTATTCCTTCACCATAAGAACGTTCAGAAATATGTAGAAAAATGGAATGGATAAATTTAAATATTAAGAAAGAAAAATTGACGTCGTTTGTGAAGTACGGTCTAATTCTCCTATTGATGCTTCGGTGCCGAAGCGAAACGTATGTTAATTGCATAGTGTTGTGGATATTGTTGGTGCTCCTAAACAGTTTAGTGGTTGTGTGTGGGTTATCGGGTATTATTTGGGGTCTTCGACTTTAAGTAAACACCTTTCTTATATAAAATATACATAGTCTTTTCTGTTTAAGTACGCTACAGTAGTCTCAATAATTTTCGCGCAATTTGCAAATTATTATTTTTTATTTTTATTCATCTATTCTCATCACAAAACTGCCTGCCCCCGTCGGGAATCTAACCCAAGCCTCGAGACTGGTAGGTGGCGTTGGGCGTGCACTCTAATAACCTCTCGACCAGCGAAGCGGTTAGTAATTATATATCAACATTACAGATCATTAATTCAACTTCTGTGACACTTGTAACAACATTAAAATATAATTAACTTTTTATACCAATTTTATCTACAAATTGATATTATTCTAAAGGGAGCAAATAATCCGTGGTAGTCAGGCAGCTCGTAAGAGGCGAGCATAGGTTAAATGGGTCACTTCCAACATGACTACTGGTTGTAGAGTACTGTGCATCAACTCGCCAGGGTAGGGATCCATCGCCTTGCCTTTTTCTGTCGCCATAATGAAAAGCCCGAACACAGACATTGGCGCACCCAATACATATCTATGGTGTCTATTGGCCACGGTTGTCTCTTACCATCAGGAGACCCGTGTGCTTGTTCGCTGTTTTATCATGGATATAAAATTAAATCTGCTTGTTGTGACTATGGCAGTTAGTTAACGATGCTAATACTCAGTTGTGACGAATTTTAGTAATTAGTCAGTAGGTAATTAAATTAACAATCATTTGTAATTTAAAAATAATTCTATCTCGTTATTGTCATGAATTTTATACTAAATTTATCTGAATTTAGTTAATTTTGTTCACAATAATTTTGAAATAAAAATACAGTACAAATTATTACTCCCCATAATGTAGGTAAATAAGGTAGTGACTAGTGGGTAATCTAAACTCATAGACATGGCAGACACTCTTTGACTATAACACGGTTTATACTAGCGCAGGAGGCAGGGTTTTAGAATTATAAGTTGATTTTGTGTTTTTTATATGAATAAAGAAGGAATAAATAAAAGAATAGACATTTATCGTACTTACAAATACACAAATAATAAGTTGAAGCCATATAAAAATTGTATAACTCATCTATACAAATAAATAAGATTGGAGTGTTCGTATGTAATAATAAAATAACCGCTTTTTACTAAGTGCATATATACCTATATTTATTACATACATAATTATACAAAAAACAACATATTTTAGAAGTTTTGTCTGTCTATATGTTTGTCTGTCTGTACCCACTAATCATTGAAACGGCTGAACCGATTTGGACGGGACTTTCACTGGCAGACAGCTAAGCTAATGTAATAAGGAATGGCTTATGCTACTTTTATTTTAGAAATGTGTAAAATAATGAACTAAATAAAAACTCGGCGAAGTCGCCGGCACACGTAGTCACTACTATAGTATTAATTTATTATTAATATTTATTACTCACAATTTTATTAATTAAGTACAAATCACAGGACAGTCTGCAAACAAACACAATATTAAACTGTTGATGTTGTGGCGCACAGTTCCATTACTGACCGGCTGGTTACATAATTGTATGTGGTTTGGTCATTTTAAGGTCAGATACAGTCAAGTACAGAAGTACAATAATATACTAGTCATTGTATCCGTCTTTGCCTGGGTGGTAAATATGTGTTATTTCAAGTTGTAACATTTTTGGTGGAATCATCTTATATACACATTTACATTATTAAAAGATCTACCTTTAAATAATCTAAAAATATAAAGGAAAAAGACAAACTCTCAAGAACAGAACAAAAGTACTGCATAGACAACATGCTTTCAAAACTGAAACGATACAAAAGCTACTTAATATTAGAATTACGATGGCAGAATAACTTACAACCGGATCGGAACGCGGCCACTTACTGAGAAGATCTGCCGTTCTTTCGGCTAACTCACGCAAGGAATTTGGTCCAAATTATAACCTTCAAAATATTTCTTGGTAATGTCTTTATTATGCATATTATATAGCTACGTATAATAACTCTTGAAACACTTTATCCCTTAAAAAATCGCATCAAAATCTGTTGGATAGTTTTAAAGCATACATAGGCATAGACAACGAGTAGCAACTTTGTTTTATATAGTGATCCGTATTTTTCTTTACCTATTAATAGGTATGTTTAAAATGATATTATCATTAGAAAAGTCGTCCTTGAGTGTACTTGACCTTAAAATTATCAAATGGCATACATATTACATAACTCAGCAGTTCTTAGACGATACTCTATGACATAAAACCAAACCAAGCACGGTTATAAAACATAGTCTGTAATAAAATAGTACGTAAGCCTTAGACAGAATGTCCTAAATCCTAAATCTCTGACATAAGTATAATAAAGTATTTTTGAAACTTTTGTTTTTTTATTATTTTATTTTGTTCTCCTAAAAAAGTAAACAAAAATGTCTCGTCGGATTAGTGCCCATGGAGGTATATTTTGATAGAAGAGAGCCTCTATCAAAATATACCTCTATGTTCTGCGTTTAAATGAGGGATAAGACTCTGAGAGAAACAGATAGGGTACCTACTAACGGTACTGCCACAACCTTAGTTATCTTTCTAACGTCAGACGTTCGTCAGAAGTTAGAAATTCCGCTTACATGAAACTACTTTACGTATAATTTTCTTTATTGTATTACATTACATTTCCTAATTGCCATTATATTTTCAGTGCTCGCTAATCTCGTGTTCTGGTTTAGGTAGTAGGTAGTATATCCGGAAAACCTACTTATTAAGAGGTTTTGTGCTATATGCTGCGATTGTCTCTTACCATCAGGAGATCCGTATGCTTGTTCGCATGTATCGCTATGCCTTTCCCATAAAAACGTATTATTTTTCGCCTCCGCGTACTGAACATAACGTTTTATTTGTTTTTTAATTATTTTTTGTCATTTTGACTGTACCAATAGGCCTGGCGTGGTGCGGCCTTACGAACTTTCATACAGATCATTGTTATTCAAGATACAATCGAGTTTACTCATTGTGCAAATTTACAATGGTGATGAGCTCGATGCTTTGTGTTAGACATGCTAATATTTTTTTGTATTTAAAGGCAAACTAACAGATTTTTTTTCAAAGGCACCATAGAATTCGATGACAACGTGCAAAAAAGGTACCTACTCTCCAAGAAGGTTAAAGGCTATATCAATTATCACACTATAATCTACTATCACGTAAGAGATCATGTACCTAACAACTGTTAAGAGATATCTATTTAATAGGTAAGAGTTGTTTAATGGGTAGGTACTACACTTTTAATAAAATATCGTTCCATAAAACTCTATTCTTTAAACAACAAGCTGGTTTTTCTGTTAGTGGTAAACAAGCGTCGTCAATAGAGACAAAAGATGTTACTGCTGCGTCCTTGTTATTGTAAGTTTGCAGTTTACCTTAACTCTTCAGTACCAAACACGAAGATAGCGAATAGAATATTGACGTTATGATGAATGAAAATAGAAATATGTAAGGCGCGGTGGTACCAGTACAAGATAACTACTGCACCAAGTGATGATTGTCAGTAATAGTGGGATAATTCATTAATCTACATTAATCTAAATTCTTAATCATCCTCTTATCTGAATAACTAGTGACCCGTCCCGGCTTCGCACGCGTATACTATACATATACATAAAATCCTTCCTTTTGATTCACTATAATATCTATTTAAGAAGACCGCATCAAAATCCGTTGCGGTTTTAAAGATTTAAGCATACATAGGGATATAGGGACTGAGAAAGCGACTGTGTTTTATACTACCTATTAATACCTATGTAGTGATATGGAGTCCACACAGGGCAATGTCGAAAATATTTTATTCTTTATCTCATATATCTGGGATTTTCAGGGCTTCCAGCCTAAGACAATTTCATTTAAAATTTAGGGAGAAGTATAATAATACTTGAGGAGAAAATAATTATTATTTCAAATAATAAATAAAACTGGTTGACATGCAAATATGAAAGTATCCCTAAAGAATAAAAGCAAAAAAATAACTTAACAAAATAATATGAACAAAATAAGAATTAATACTCTATCAAAAGGTTTTCATAATATTATAATACATTACAAATCCAATTGCCTATAAAAATTTTCACTGTAAATAATAACAACAAATTAAGATTAATTCCAGCTTTCCGTTTACAATTTTTTTCGTTAAGAAAATCAATAACCGTGTAATTTATTATTAATAAAAAAATTTTTGTTGAAGATATTATGGGTAAATTTAAGTTATAAGAGGTAACCTTGCTATAGAAAATATAAATGTCAAGTTGTAACTGTCACTGTCAAGTAATTAAATCAATTTGCAAAATTGGAATCGGGCCGGACATCGGTAATCATCGGTAAATTATCTATTGACGGAATTTATTCTATAATCTGTAAATATTAATAATAACAGAATATATAAATATTTATAATTAATATTTTTTGCCCAAGTTTCAATTAGTATAAAAGTGAATAGGTATAATTTCATTAAAATAAATTTCAGGTGTCTCGAGTCTCGATATCTTGTTTACAAATGCAATGATCATATTCTCGTGAATCTTTATACAAGGCTACTTTTGAGTGATTAGTTAATAAACTTTAGAAACAATAATTATTGGAAACGAGTGAGTATACGTAAAAATAATTTAAAATGTAATATTATGAAACTGTAAGTTATCATTGTTTGTTTGTATGTCTGGAATTCAGTTTGAAATAATTTGAAAAAAAAAGACCGCTGTGGGTAAGTAAAATTAAATGAGAGGGAAAATTCATGACACCTAAGCCTTAAACATCGAAAATAGAATTAAAATTGTTTAAGTTGCTATTTTACTTTCATCCCTAAACAATCGGACAAGAACTATTAATATTACTTCTCAAAATTATTTTGTCTTGCGTAATTTTGTCATAATTTTTATGTTTTATGTACAGTTCTTTTGAATTTTTAATAAGTAGCTAAATAATATCTAATCTTTACACGAAAATTGTATTACAATTATGTTGTCTTTGTTTATTCCTAATTATTTTGGAAATTTAGTGTAATTTATTACTAAGGATAAGAAATACATGCAATCTTGAGACACCAAAGATGTTAATAATATGTGGAATAAAAAATTAACTATAATATTGTTATGTATAGAGAGTCTAACTCTACATAAAATAAGTAAATATTGTCACTCCCGTATACCTCAAAGATTAGGCTTAGGAAGAGGTACTCGCTATTAGCTGACAATATTAGGTTCCATTATGTGACAGCTGGCTAGTCTGTTGCCATATAGGGTACATCTTAGACAACATTATGTTTGTCATATTATTTGAAAAAACTTAACCTAGTCATAAATGGGACCTTATGTATTAATGTCGGTCACCAGCTCCAATATATAATATGTATTAGAGAGAAATTAGATCCTTATTGTGCCCAATCTAAGAACCAATCATTTACAAAAAAGTGCAGATAGAATAATCAAATGATTGATCCGCCCCCAAATATGTCAGAACATTGTTATCAGGCATGAGGTTTTTGAATAACAAAAACTTAATTTATGATCCAGAACATTACTGGAAAGTATATGTAGTATATATAATTAGTTTAACAGGATCTTTATTATAGATCGTTTATCGATAATTTTGGTCCTCTTCATTTATATTTTAATTCTTAAAATTTCTTTTCGTGCAAAAGTATAATTTTCACTTATATGTTTTTTATGGCGGAGAAGGTTAATAAAGAGGATCTTTTAGATATTAGCTTATAGCTTTTCATGTAGATACCTAAATTGGAAGCCCTGTTCATTCTCTTTTTATTGTATAAAAAAGTAAACAGGCAGTTTTTTTATAGAAAAAATATATTTTTAAAAACACATCTGATGATAATATCTATTTTTTCATTACTTGGTATGTTTACCTTCTAACCTGCTTCCTAAACTATTAAGTTTAAGCATAAGTTGTTAGATTACAGACTTAAAAAGGTGGTCTAACTATAATGTTACATTGTGAAAAAGACTTGTATATTTGTAATTTTTTACGAACAAAATACTTAGTAAAAAAATATAATTGTTGTTTAATGTCGTTCTTACTCAATAAAACTATATAAATAAAACTCGTAGCTTCTTGTTCAATATAAAAATATGTTTTCCTCAGATGTCATCCACAATGAGAAAAAGATGGTACCGTTCCAGAAGAAACCAAGTGATAATAGTGATTATTATATTATTTTGTATACTTTATTACATTTCTATGAATAATGTACAAGAGGAGTTGGACTTGGATATTACTAGGAGGTATGTTGCATATTTTGATTTACTGGCAGGAATGCCTAAATAAAGTAAGTGCAAAGCAAGTGCATAAGATATTCTAATTTCACAGCCTTTCTCATCTTGGGATAAATATCTTCATTTTGAAATTAAAATGAAATTAAATAAATAAATATTACTGGACAAATTACATAAATTAATCTAACCCCAATGTAAGCAAATTATATGCTTGTGTTATGGGTGTTAGTCAACGATACTAATACATAGAAATACTTAAATAGATACCAGA
>DVZL01004022.1:0-13350 GCA_018236625.1 Lasaia peninsularis | reverse complement strand
TACATATTCTATGATATGTTATATATCGCATGAAAGAATATGTAGAGTATACTGTATATAATCCGTACTAATATTATAAATGCGAAAGTAACTATGTCTGTCTGTCTGTTACGCTTTCACGCTAAAACCACTGAACGGATTTTGATGAAATTTGGTATGTTGTATTTTCAACCGACTACATAAAAGAGGGTATGTTTTTACACAATAAGTAATATGGAAACATTTCTGTTCTTTGAAAGTTTTCTGTGGCATCAAAATAATTAACGCAGGTGAAGCCGCGGGCAGAAAGCTAGTCTAATATATTTTAAAAACCAAATTTTTTTTGTGATTACATAGCTTTAATATTTATAAATTTTACAATTCTCTTGAAGGTTAGAGTTTTACGATTTATATATAAATATAATATAAATGATTTATATTTTTATATATAAATCATTTATACTAAATTATTCTAATGAACACCGAAAATTTACCTTTCTTATAGAAGAGTAGGCAAATTGCTTATGTCATGCAACCATAGTAGTTATAGAGTTCCGTTGTAAATAATTTAATAAGTTAAAAGAGATTAGAGCAGAAGATAACAGAATAGAATAGAAAATAGTCCGTCCTTCCGTTCGTTCGTCCGTCCGTCCGTCCGTTTGACCGTCAGCTCCGTCTGTCTACCGCCGCGACAGCTCAGCTAGATAGTTCAAATTTTCTCAGACGATGTATTGATGTTGGCGCTATAACAACAAATACTAAAAATGAAATATATAATTATTTAAATGGGTAATTCACAATAAATGACATTCCTGAACCACTGACATACGTTAGTTTTTCGAGAAACTAAGATGTATGCATATGTAGGTGACGTAAAAAGAACAATATAATGTTGTCAGGATCTCAATTTATATACTAATCAATAGATGTCGCTATAAATGGTGCTATTCATGTAAGAAGATACTTAAAAATGTATCGCGTAAGATTTTGAACTTACTATTTATTCATAAAATAGTTTTTACAAATTCTTAACGCATTTTTTGGTATTTTTGTATATGATAGATGTGGTATGTACTTGTCCAATTTTTTTGTTCGCGGGTAGTCGATCGCACTTAGCTTAACATCGGTCATTGTGTGTCTGCGATATGGATTCTGTTTCCAGCTATTCCAGCCCTTTCCAGAAGGCCAGTAGTACCTGCAAGAGACTTGCACGTAGACTACATTTTTTTCACGGGATAAGACAGCGAACAAGCACACGGGTCTCCAGATCGTCAAAAGACAACCGAAGCACTATAGATGTTGTAGGTGCGTCACTGTCTGTGATCGGGTTTTAGTCCTTATGTGGAAGGCTACCTGCTACTCTACCCTCTGGATCGGAACATGACCGTGTTATTATGAATAGGTTAGGCGATAAATCCATCTACCAGGGTGAGTTGCTGCATAGCACCAGTGGTCATATTGGCAGTGATCCATGGTATATTCTACACGACGGACCCAGACCAACACGGAAAAACTCTTGTGAAATTTAGTTAAATTATCAATGGAAAAGTTTAATTGTCAGTTTGTGAATACCATTTTAGCCCTAAAACTGGACTCAGCTAAATTATCACAATCGTATATTAATGGAAGGTCCTTTAAGATGTCAGGAATATTTGTATGAAGTTTTCATAAAGCAAAAACATACTTCAGACAGTTAGTTGATGAAATTATAAACGTCATTTATTAATTGATCGTTGGTCGAGGGGTTAACGTAAACTTCTAATCCCGTGGACTAACTGAAAACCTTGGGTTCGATTCCCGACGGGAACAGGCATTTGTGTGATGCACATAGATGTCTGTTTGTCCGGGTATGGATGTTTATCAAGTTTATTCTGGTATCTATTTAAGTATGTGTTAGTATCGTTGAGTAACATCCATAATACAAGCATTTAATTTCCTTACATTGCTTACTTTAGGGTAATAATAATTTGTGTCATTCGTCCAGTAATATCTATAATTTCATGCTTTTTTAGCTTTTCGTACCCAAAGTAAACCTGCCTGCTTGAGTACAGTCTGGTATAGACAGACAGAAAGACGGACATCGAAGTCCTGGTAATAGAGTTCCATTTTTATCCTTTACTAACTAATTTAGGCCTCGATGAACAGTATACATAGCAATAATATAAAATAAATATGAATATAGATCGATACCTATATAAAAGTAATTGTATTATAATGTATAATACATTCAGAAAGAGAACAAAAAAAACAAAAACTTTTGAGACATAGACATTGGTTTTGAACATAGACTATATACTACTACTTTAGATAGATACTGCATTTTTCAACCTTTTTAATTGATTTAAAAAAAATACACACAAAATGTCAATGTCAAGACAATAAATGCATGTATTATCATATTAATACCGTATTTGATAGGATGGACAACAAGTATTTGACACGTACTGATCATTTAGTGATATTCCTTTTTCATAATTATTTATTCATCTAGTTTTCATTGTTTTTAAGATATATTCTGCTATTCGAGGCGGAGACAAATCCAACGATTCAAAAACAATGAAAATTGGTCCAGCAGATCTCGAGTTATAAGTGTTGTAACAAACCCGTCGTTCTTTTATAAATATAGATTTTAAATTAATAATCTCAGTGGTCAAGCCCCGCTATGTACTTATGAGTTTTTTTAACTTGAGTGCATAAAATGCAGCATGAGTGCTCTTACGTGAAGGAAAACATGGTGAAGAAACCCGGAATGTGTGTCCGATATGGGGACGGACTTGCCACCTGTCACATCATAGGACCTAATATCGTCGGCTAATCATGGGTGCATGTTCCTCTGCCTACAATTTCAGGGCTATGGGCGTGAAGAAATTTCTAATACCTACTGTTTCACTACTATTTTATAGTCCTAATAAGATCTTTTATTGCAAATAAATTCGTATGAAATTAATTAATTTGCTGATAAACATACTTTACAGTATTAAGTTTAGAGAAAAAATAATTAAATGCTATTCCTAATAATCAACCTAACATTACTTTATGTAGAATGTGGAATGTTTGAATCGTAAAGACGATAAAATATTATCTATATAATAAAAGATATTATAAAAATATTATAAACCTTTACTGATAACATTAAGCCTATAACGCCAAATACATTTTATTTATTTTTATGTTTACTATAGCCCATGCTATAGCCCATGGTTTGACCTGTTTTAAGCCGCTCTGGGATATTAGATAAAAAGTTACTATTTCCTTATCTAACTAAAACTAATAAAAAAACCGGCTAAGTGCGACTTGAACTCGCGTATCATATCAACTATATAAAAACAGCAAAAAAATCGCATTACAAATATTTTGTAGCATATGGGTCATGTATAACTTGCGCGATATTTTTTTTGGCTTCAGCATCTGTTTACACGAGCTAAAAGGCTGACGAACTTATTTTGGTTTTATACCACGATTGAAATATACATAGCGACATCTATTGGTTATCGGGAAATAACTTAGCGAAAAATCACGTTCATTGTATTGTAGTTGCTTTAAAATTGACTTATTATCTGCTTTTAGTATTTTTAATATAATGTTAACAGAAATACATAATCTGTGAAAATTTCAATTAATTGTGTAGCTATCACGGTCCACGAGGCCTGGTGAGGGACTGACAGTTGGACAGCGTTGTTTTGCTAACATAACCCCTTGGGTACCCTGAAAATCAGTTGTTATGACGTATTAACAATCAGTTGTTATGACGTATTAACAATCAGTTGTTATGACGTATTAACAATCAGTTGTTATGACGTATTAACAAACACTTGTTATGACATATTAACAAAATATGAAGTTTTTTGAATTTAAAAGCGACTGATATAATATCTGTTATAAGTTTCTATCAATCTCCGAACTATATTAGACAAGAAAACCTCCTTTCTTTTATCAATATAAAAATTATACATAAAACTATTGTTGAGTCCCCTTTTCAACCAAAATAAGGGACTCCAAAACAAAAAATCCATTTGTCGGTGTGTGTGTTGTTTTTGCTTTTATTTGTATGTTTTTACACGCTTACTCCGTCTACGCTAAATGGAATTTGATTATCATACTTTAGAGATGGTTCCGTATGAATATTTCTCAATGATCGAGGGGTTAGGGTACACGCCACCAACTAACGCCAGCTCGGGTTCGATTCTCGACGGGGATAGGCATTTATGTGATGAGTTGTATTCCCAGGTCTGGGTTTTTGAGGAAACCCGGAATCTGTGTCCAATATGGCGACGAATTTTCCCCCCTGTCACAACATAGGACCTAATATCGTTGGCTAATCATGGGTGCATATTCCTTTTCCTACCTTTTTGGGGATATGGGCGTAAAGATATATATTTATTTTTAATGATTTCTAATACCTACTATTTTACTACTATTTTATAGTCCTAATAAGATCTTTTATTGCAAATAAATTTGTATGAAATTCATTAATTTCAATTCTTGACTGGGATAGGTATTAATTGTGTGATTAGTTGTGTTTAGAGGTCAGGTTTTTATTATTAAATTTATTTTGGTATCTATTGAAGTATTTCTTGGTATTATTATCGTTGTCTAACACCTAAAATACTAGTATGTAATTCGCTTAAATCGATTTGTGTCACTTGTCTAGATATATTTATTTATTTATAAAAAAAGTAATGTGCATGAAGTGCATAAGCAGCGTTAGCGACGTGCTTAAATATTCACACGTGTTTGTCCGGGTCTTCCGAGTAGAAAAGACTAACTGCCGTTCTACCAGGTAGCTACCAACATGACCAATGATGGTAGAGTACTGTGCAACAACTCGCCCGGGTAAGAATCCACCGCCTTACCTATTCCTGCCGCCATAATGGCATTATTGTGTTCCGGTCCGGAGGGCAGGGTAGATTTGCACATACGTTTTTACAGTCCGACCAGCGGCGCACCTACAACATCTATAGTGTCTTTGAGCCACAGTTGTCAGGAGATCCGTGTACCTGTTCGCTTTCTTATCCCATAAAAATATATACATATACAGGTTGATTTAGAGCTGAGAATAACGTTTTATGCATGTTATATTAAAACTTAATATTGTGAACATCGGTGCACTCAAAAATTCGTACGAGTTTATGTTGAGCCTTTATTTTAGGTGATAGTAATAATAAATAAAAGTGTCATATATAAATGGTCAAATTAAACATTTTAAAAATGAAATTAATACAAATAACATTAAACATAAAAATAATAATAAATTAGAATATCAAGTAAATCATATACTTTTATTGCAAAAGAAATAGTATCATCCATTTTTCCAAATATTATCATTATTAAAACAACCATCTATGTTATAAAATGCTATAAGACAATTGCAGAAATATACCAGCCTTGCAGTCTTTACATCAGTCAACTCTCTTATTCTTCGTATAGCATAAGCAGCTGAGCTAAGTTTTTTGACAAAATTCATTGTCTGGTGGTTCCACTGCAGCTTAGAGTCTATTATCAGCCCCAGAAAGGTCGCTTCATTAACTGAATCAAATCTGTTATTATTAATTTTTATTACATTATTTTTATTTGCTCTAACATTAGGCAGAACGACACACTTGATTTTGTTCGCATTTAACACTAAGTTGTTTGCATTAAACCAAATATGAACTAGTGAAAGTGTGTTATTTAATTTGTCATATTCCTGATCGAGTCTATTTACTTTAAAAATTAACGACGTGTCATCCGCAACTAGTTCGCACAATTTCACACAAGTTCTGAATAACTTCAGGTAGGTTAATATAGACCAGAAAAAGAAAAGGCCCTAAAATGGACCCCTAAGGTACATCTATTTGCAAAAATGAGCCTCGAAATTAAAATCCCTTTACTTCTAGGGCTTTACCATTAACTCCATAACGTGCTCGTTTTACAAGCAAGGTCTTGTGGTCTCTACAATCAAATGCTTTTGATAAGTCATGAATGACAGCTATGGCGTCATAAAAGTGCTCCCACGCATTCAAATCATGTGTTATGAATTGTATCGAAGCATATTAAGTTGAGCCACCCTTACTATGGGTTAATACTATTTGTAAAGTAATGTAACATTTGATTGAATATAAATGTGGTAGGTCGCTGTCTTTATGCTGCTGTCATTATGACAATTATGAACTAGTCGTCGTTAGGCTGGGCAGCTAGTTTGTAATAAATAAATTAAATATAAATTCTATCACAGTTGCTTCGAAAAACAAAAAATATCAACAACCTAGACAACGTCATGTTATAAAAATTTACTAATTCAATTTATTTTATTTTGCCAAGCCTACATTTACTACTACTATTGGCCGACCCATGATTTACTAAGTGGCAAATCCGCCGCTATATTAGGCACAAATAATTCCATTAGTTTACGTTTTTCCGATAAAATGGAAAAAAATCATACGATTTTCATGTAGGATACAAGTTACCCTAAATGGAAATGTTTTTTTTTTATATATCTCTTACTTTTTGGTGATATTTCTACCAATTTCACACACACACACACACTGTATTTATGCTCGTCGTGTCATATGCAAATAGTATATAATTAATTGTATAGTTATCAAACTCCAGCACTTCATATTTATTAATTCAAATTTAACCATAATTGTTAGTTTACGTATGTTAGTCTTACAATAATGATTATTATAACTTTTATTTTCGCTTTGATAAATTTAGCTTGTGGTGGAGTTATGATAAAAGCACCTTGTCCAGATGTCCAGGTGGTAGAAAACTTCAACATGACACAGGTACAAAAACCCATAAATACATACACTTACCATAAATACATAAACCCAAAAATTTCGTTACGCCCATAACCACGATAGGGTAGGCAAAGGTATATGCACCCAAGATCAGACTATGATATAAGGGTCATTGCTGTGATAGGTAGCATGTCCGTCGCTACATCGAGGAACAAAAAAATATGTTATTTTTCCACCCTCATCGTTCTATTTTTAAATTCAGTTTAGTTATCAAAATATAATATTTATCATCGGACCTCATCAACGAACTTAGCTGTATAAAATAAAAAGGACAAAATAAAAATCGTCGCACCCTGATACTCGACAAAGGACGCACTCTGCCTCCTTTGTTGGGGAAATAAACTTAACGGTGTTAAGTTCCATGACGGGTGGCAAATTACGATGTATTCCTTTACCATAAGAACACCCAGTTAATGCACTTAAGTTAAAAAAACTCATTGGTACATGGCCGACACCATCGGACAGATAGTATAAGATATAATATTTTGAATTTTGAAATGTATATAACATTTTTTTATTGGACTAGCTCTCTTTTCGTACCACTCCCATTTAGGGGTGAAAACTACATTCAATACATTCAACACAATTCATTTATATTTATATTTATATGAATTGTTGATGAAAAGACTATAATATTTCTTTGGTAATATAATATGTATGCTCAACATTTTAAAGCTCAAAACTAGGTTCTTTCCATTTTTTACATAAGTTTTGAGGTTATATGAAAAAAGTGTGTTTTTTTATTGCCTAAAACTTTGTTATTGAACTTTTTCTACAGGACTTGTTATTTTGTTGAAAATAGAGATAACCCAATTTTTAGCCTAAAAAACCTACCCCACTCCGAATTCCCGAATTCGATTAGAACGTAATTTATTTTTCTTTAATTTTTTTATGATATTGGAAGGCAAACAAGCAGACGGATTTCCTGATGGTAAGAAATACATGTCGCCTATAGACACTAAAGGTGGTAATAATGCGTTGCCAACCTGAGGCACAGATAGGAAGCCTCTTGCATGAGTAAGTTTACCGGCTACCTTACCCTACAAACCAGAACACGACAATGGCGAGCACTGACGCTATTGTGGCAGGAATAGGTAAAGCGGTGGTACCAATCCGGGCGATTCGTTGTAAGACTACCACCTAGTAAATTACACTAGTAATAGTAATCATTTGTGTATTGTTGTATGTATTAAATTTATTTTGTTTTTAGTATTTTTTGTTATAGCGGTAAACAAATATATCATCTGTGAAAATTTTATATTGTTTAGTCTAAGCTATATTAAGTTTAGTCTAATCTGTACAGCCTTATTTGTCACGAATTACAATTAAAATTAACAATTCCTGTCAGTTCCTGCACTCCTCAGATTATCTTTGGTGTTCCAATATTAAGACCTGATATTACCTCCTGATGGTAAAAGACAAGTGACACCATTGATGTTTCTATATAGGTATATGGAATAAGACAGTAAACAAGCACACGGGTCTCCAGAGACAACCATGTCCTATAGACAAGATAGTGTGTGTGTTTGTGTGTGTGTGCACGCATGCACACACGTGTGTGTGTGCATGCGTGCGTGTGTGTGTGTCAAAAGTCAAAATCGACAGGTCAAGATGTTAGTAGTAGTCATTTTAGCTTGCGGACGGCAAATGTCCGTGATAGGTGTGCAAAGGAGACTGAAATAAGTGTATGAGTGCGACAGCTGCCCTCTGGGAGAAAAGTTTTCACTTTCTGCACAGTGTGCGATTAATTGGGGAATAAATAACGACCTTGTTTCACTTTTAACAGGGAAGAAAGAACGATTTTTCGTTGTAGGTAGATGTTTGTCAATCTCAGATTCGCTTCGTTCGATATATTTTTATGGATTAAGGAAGTGCCTGATGGTTAGAGACAACCGTGGCCTATAGACACCATAGATGTTGTCGCTGTCCTGTGGCCGGAATGTTAGGCCTGATGTGCAAGTCTACCAGCTACCCTACCCTCCTGACCGGAACACGACAAGTAA
Organism: Lasaia peninsularis; assembly: GCA_018236625.1. Classification (NCBI taxonomy): domain Eukaryota; kingdom Metazoa; phylum Arthropoda; class Insecta; order Lepidoptera; family Riodinidae; genus Lasaia; species Lasaia peninsularis. The sequence continues at coordinate 4,586 of DVZL01004022.1, read as the reverse complement.
GCAGCGGCCAAGGAGACGGGATATATTGGCAAAGCAACTTACCTCAAAGTGTACTGATGCAATCAAATATTTACTTGTATAATATAATAAATAATAGTATTAATGTTATAAAATCTTAAAATTAAAGTTTCCTGTATTACAAATATTATGTAAAAAGTGTGTTATAAGATGTAAATAATATTTTTCAAAATAAAAGCTGAAATTATTTTACCAGCCACATTTACCTTTAAATTAGAACAAGACAATAGCAAGCACAAATGTAATTACCTACTACAAAGGTGAAGCCAAGTGAATATGGTAACATCACTTGGATAAAGCTGCGTGCAAAGCTTTACCCAAGTGATGGTACCATATTTCTCTTTCAATCTAAGATATCTCTGATTTACAATTATATACCTACCTATCTCATCAAATATTATAATAATAATAATCGCCTCGGTGGTGTGACGGTACAGCTGTCGCCTGTTAAGACCGTCAGCCGCGTAGGTTCCCGGGTTCAATTCCTAGGCCGAGCAACTTTTCTTAAAAGTTTTACAGATTATTCTGAGTAAGTATTAAATTGCCTGATATTGGAATGTTTACGAAGTAGCGACGGGCTCGTCACGTATCACATTATAGGCCCTAGTACCTTGGCTAACCGTGGGTGTTCTAGTATATGTACTGGACTTACGAGTCGTGGATATACTAGCACACCTCTGCCTACCTCTTCGGGGATAATAGCCATGAAACCTAAAGGTACTTCTTATAATAGTAATTATAATAAATATGAAAAAATAATCAAATTTATCTAACCCTAAAGTAAGCAGATTATATGCTTGTGTTAAGGGTGTTAGTCAACAATACTAATACATAGAAATACTTAAATAGATACAAGAATACGTTATTTAACAAACACCCATAACAAAAACATATTGTAATTAATTTGATAATTAAGAAACAGCGTAAAAAATTATATTCTTTAAAAGTTATCTATGTTATTAAAATAAAATACGCGTGTGAAGCCACGAGCGCGATGCTAGTGTTAAAATAGAGTGTAATCTAGAGTTAAGAATGTAGTACTTTTCACCCTTGTGGCACAGTTTACTATTTATATTGAAAAAAGTACCTTCACGCCTATTACCCCGGCAGGGGTAGGCAGAGGTATGCCAGTATATCCACGACTCGTAAGTCCAGTAGATGTACGAGAACACCCACGATCAGCTAAGGTGTTTGTGCCCATGATGTAATAGGAGGCAAACCTATCGCCACTTCGGGCACATTACATTCCAATCCCGAGCAACGTAATGCTTACTCAAAATAATCTGAAAAACATTTTAGAAAAGTTGCCTGACCTGGGAATTGAACCCGGGACCTTGCGCAATTAACGGCCTTAACAGGCGACAGCCATAACATTATTCTACAGAACTTGCTGGGAAAGTCTATTTAACATCACAATATGACTAATGAGAGTAGAGAATGAGTAAAAAATGTTACAAAAATGGACAAATATTTTTGAGAGCTTTCGTTGTAATGCCCGTGATTTCGTGTTTATAATTTATTATTTTGTTCTTTATTAAATTTTTCCCGATTTTGACGGGATTCGATTTTGGCAGACAGCTGCCAGTGAGAGTCCCGTCAAAATCAGTCCAGCCGAGATTACCGGGTACAAACAGACGGACAGACAAAAATTAAAAAAAAAACTGTTTTGCTATATGTACCTACCTTGTAAACACACACATACACTTAGTAAAAAGCGGCTATTTTAATATTACATACAGACACTCCAATTTTATATATTTGTATACAGATATACAACAATACAAATATGTTCATCACATAAACACCCGATTTCCTGCAAATCCAACTCGACTCCTGCGGATAATCTGTTAATTCCACAATCAATGAGGCAGAACATTAAGAATAATTAATAGATATCAAGTAATAATTAGCTGATAAATACACAAACGATATATTCGTACAACAGGACAGTCAACGAACGAACACCAAAGATGGAGGAAGGACAACCGTGGAGGCAATATGTTATCTCTGCTATCGGTATGTCAATATATTTATCGTGGTATTGTTATAGTTTTTATACATGGTCCGAAAATCGAATTCAATTAAAAAATGGAATTAAAAAATAATTAAAAAAAAATATAAATGTCATGAAATTGTTTTTTTTGTGGCACGGGCATAAACCACTGCCGTTACGTTTATTTGCATCAAGATATTATAAAGCGGTATTTTTTATGAATACTTCACTTGTGCACTTTATCTGAACAAAAATATATAAAATGCTACGTAAACAAATACTTGACTTTATTTAGCTTTTAAGTTTATTCACTTTACTATGGAAATCTCTTAAGTAAACGGGGTAAAAAAAAGTAGCCCAATAACAACTCTCAAAACATAGTTACCCGCTGTCTGGGCCGTCCAGCCTAAGATGTTCTGATGAAGATGTGGTAATATAATAATTATGATGAAACTATATATATATTCGTTTAAAGGTCACCGTACCCGTATTCTGGATTTCAATGTATGATGGTATTTGGACGATTTATAGTGAGAATTGCTATGGCTGTAATTTTTGAACTACAAAAGTTACAACTTGGCAAAAATTACGGCATAATCTGTAAAATAATAAATTAATTCGGACTGCGCATTCCTGAATTATAGTCAAATTTAGATTTTAGGTTTTAGACAGATAGATTGAAGAAAATCCAAAAAAAAAATGCATTCTACTGCCAATTTTTAGTCGCTTGAACCTATTTTTTTTTATTTTCGACGTACAGAATTCACTGTTCTATATTTTTATTCAATGTATAGATATAAGTAGATAAATTGTAGAAAACTTTCCAAATCTTGACAATACCAATTTAAACTCTGTTAATGTCTTTAACTTTTATTCGAAAAACAAAATTCTAGCCCCTGGTGAAATAAGGCGAGAAACTAGTGTGTCTGATTTTACGACAGATGAAGCAGCATGACCAAAGGTCTTAGTCTCTCGACTAGAGGACAAATAATTGATTAATAATAAAAACTAGTCTGTCGGCCTTATTATTACACTGACAGAAAAAATACACCAAAGAGCGATATTTTATTTAAAAAATACACAGACAAAAAGCAAGATTTTTTCTCGATTATTTTAATTTGTTATCACCGTAGGGCAAAATAATAAGATTAGCTTTTTTATATAGTATTGGAAGGCAAACAAGCAGACGGATTTCCTGATGGTAAGAAATACACGTCACCTATAAACGCCAAAGGTGGAAATGGTGCGTTGCCAACCTGAGGCTGAGTTGGCAAACCTCTTGCGTGAGTAATTTTACCGGCTACCCTACCCTCCAAACCAAAACACGATAATAGCGATCACTGACGCTATTGTGGCAAGAATAGGTAAGGCAGTGATACCAATCCGGGCGAGTCGTTGCAAGACTCTACCACCTAGTCAATGTCACGGTTTTGGTGACAATAGACCCTGTGCTCGCCTCTTACGAGCTGCTTGGGTGGAAGGCAGTTGGCCTATTCTACAACGGGACCCGAAGCAACACGGGGACAGCAGGGAGTAGCTGTTGACAGTTTGGCAAGAGGAATCAATCTACACAAAGTCACTCTAGAGTTATTTATTTAAAATTTCTTTTAGTATAAAATTAAAAAATAATATATAAATTTCAGAATAAGTTAGTCTTTTTTATGATAATTATATTAATGTGTGCATTTTAAAAATATGTTTTTCACTACACTATTGGAGTATTGTGGCTACTACTATTTTGACTTTCCAAGTAGGTAGATATGACTCTAAAACTGCTTGTCAGATTTTTTATCTTCCTAAAATGAAACCACACTAGAATCATCAAGATTCCATTAAAAAAAAACATAGAAATAAAAATCACCTAATAAAACTATTTATTTAGGTACATTCCGACTAAGAACTTTTTCTTCTTTTTTAATTTTAAAAATATTTTTATAACTGTCTTTCAGTTATGCTTTTTCACATTCCAAAAAGGGCCAATAAATCAAATGCCATAAAATTTATATCGCCATCTTTGAAGTATGTACCTACAGTAAGTAGCTTTGGTTCGGTCAAAAGAGCCAACTCATACCTACTTAGGCTACTTCTGAAGTACAATCTTATGTACATATAATATATAATCTGATATCTTCTTTCATTATTTCTAAATTAAAAATCTATTAAATTTAAAATAGTTTATCAAAATTAGTCAAGCAGGAGCGGATATATTTTCGTTTGAAGAAAAATATATGTAAGTGATGGCTTAATGCCGTACGGGAGAAGTCGCGGGTATAAACTTATAGGAAAATTATGATAATTATTAATAAATAGTTTATATTATGATAACCTAATCATATTGTTAACTATTGTTAGTTACTAATTTTATCATAATCGTCATTTCAACGCTCCATTAAACGTATATCACAGTTAATTATCCGTGAAGTCCTTTGAATATTTTGAAAGATATAATAAAAAATTAATAAAGATAACAGAATCTATACGTTCCACGTCAATACACGTTTTCTATACTAATATTATAAAGAGGAAAAGTTTGTTTGTTTGTTTGTTTGTTTGTTTGGTTGTAACGAATAGGCTC
>DVZL01004021.1:0-13350 GCA_018236625.1 Lasaia peninsularis | reverse complement strand
GTCCTGACCCGTCAAAATCAGTCCAACCGTATCAGAGATTAGCGGGTAGAAACAGACAGACAAAAATTCTAAAAAATGTTTAGTAAAACTCGGTTATTTTAATATTACATGCAGACACTACAATTTTATTTATATGTATAGATCAGACCGCCTCGTTGGTCGAGTGGCTAGTGTACACATATGAAATAAAATGCATTAGGTGTTATTCACTGTCCACCTAATGTTGACATTTTTATTGACCTCGAAACTGCATTTGAAAACATTGCTTCTGATTATTCCAATATATTAATTATTGGTAATCTAAACACTGATCTTTTGAAGAAATCGAGCAGGTCATGTTCTCTTCTTAACATTCTCGACTCTGTTAATCTCACTGTTATTCTATAGGCCACGTGAATTAATTATTACGTCTTCTCCAGATCGCAATATCAAGCATGGTCAGCTCTTGGCACCTAGGTTCTCTCACCGTGATTTGATTTTCTTATCGTACAAATTGAAGGCACCTAAAATTAAACCTCGCACTGTATGGGTGCGATGTATCACTAAGATTAATTTAGATGCCTTGGAACAAATATGATTCGAAAATTGATTGTTCTGAGCTGTATCAGGGGGCTACTGTTGATGAGAAAGTTTCAATAATTAATTCCATAATAGTAAAGTATGACATTTAGGCGCTGCTCGAGCCTGTCAGGAGAAAATGTCCACCTTTCCCTTGGATCAATAATTAAGTTCGCACTGCCATGGCACGGTACGATCTAGCCTTTCGTATATTCAAAAGTAGCTGTTGTGAGAGCATTAGGCATAAGTATAAGGTTGCGAGGAATCGATGTAACAATCTGGTTAGGGCAGCTGAACGTAACTACATTCATACACAAATTTGCATAAGCGGCTGATACATGGAAATCTCTAAAATCTTTAGGCGTTTCTGGTTCTCAAGATAGTTCAGATTTCCAATCTGTTAATTTGAATTATTTATTAAATTTCCTCACAACTTCATTACTCTCTTCATCTGATAAACTGACACAATTAATTATATTCACATTACTTCTTGCCATTTCATTGGCAATGATAATTTCTCCTTCTCCTCCATAACTAAAACTGAAGTTTTAAAATTTGTTGGATCCATTAAGCCTAAAGCGGTTGGTGTGATGAACTAGCAAGGACGACATATGGGTACATTAATGGGAACGATGTTAATGGGAACACAAAATAGGGTATTATTAATTACCTTGCGACAGGATTTACTTTATTCATTCCTTACTAGAAATTGGTGCTTTTCCTGTCGCATGGGTTAAGGCTTTTATTATTCCTCTTCCTAAAACTCCGAATTCCACACTCTCTCCTCTTTTTACCCACCAACCTCAATTTTGCCTTTTATGTCAAAGTTATTGGAAGGCATTGCACATAAACAAGTTTCTAAATTTATTAATGAACACCAAATTCTCAGTCCTTTTCAATCGGGTTTTCGTCTCAGTCACAGTAAAACCACCGCTCAGCTCAAACTTAATCAGGTTTAAGCAAATTATGGGTGTTAGTCGCTCTAAATGTTCTTTAAATCGTTGGCGATCGTTCACACAAGATCGTTCTTGTGTGAAAAAGCTAGACCGACTGCTTTGTTCGAGTTTGATCGTGTTACTAAATATAGGAAACAACTTGTTGGCTTATTATCACGCAGCGACGTTATCTACGTATTTTGTGTCCACTTTTCACAATTCTCTTTGATAAGAATGGTTCCTCTTACTATAAGTCCTAATTCAGTTTTCTTTCAGACAACATGACTTGCAGTTACGGTCGTCTAATTATTTTACTCTATCCATTCCTTTTTACATTGTTCTAATTTTTATTCAAACTCTTTCTATTCAGGCTTTCCGTCTATGGAATGATCTTCCTTCTTACTTTAAGCAATTTAATTCAAAATTGTCTTTCAAAATACGTGTTCGGAAACTATTTCTTATGGGGTTTAATTATTTAACATTTTGTAATATAGATGTAATTACATATATTTTTAATTCTTTTTTTGAGTTTTTTTATTTTGTTTTGTTTTTATTATGTATTTAATTTTTTTGTTTCTTTTTATGAATCGGCTATTATTGTTTTTTTCTGTTGATCCAAAGGTTGGTAGATAGAGAATGCCATAGGCATTAAGCTCGCCTTTTGTATAACATGTATGTTTATGATGTACAAAAAATATTAAGTAAATAAATATAATAAAACAAGTACTTAACGGCTTACTCTCATACCTATAAATATGCATAAAAATGTTAATGTAATTTTTTTTGTAGGTGTAAGAAACTGATAACAGATCACTTTATTAAATGGGATGAGCTGGTGCGGACTAAGCGTGTCTTTTTGCCTGAGGATTTTGTAAGTACTTTACTAATAACTCATTTTTTTGAATTATTTAGCTTGGACCTAAACATTTGTGATTCGTTTATTTTATTTGGATTAAGTTCAAAATAGTCGTAAATAGTCATGTCACCTTAGGTAAAACGTTGGCGTCCTAATCTCATCGAGTGAGATTTGGAGGCCGCGAGAAAATCAATATACACTTATTTCAACCAAAACAAATGTAACATTGTATACCATATACAATTTGAAAGTTATTTTTGTACTTTTGAAGACTATACTAATACAATTTATATTATTTTAGGATCGGATCAAGCCTAATGCTAACCCTAAGATAATTCGCAATGGTAAGTAATAGTTATATAACACTAATATATCCTTTTGTTTTATAACGAAAAAAGTATTGTAGGAAAGCTTTCATATATCTATAATTTCATGTTTGTGGCTAGACTATTGCGATAAAATTTGTATTAACACATTTTCAGAGAACCTTCCTGATGTTGAACTGATTGAACCACATGTTGAAACAATAGATCTGGGCGTAGACACAGATTCTGATGATTTAAATGCTCTTAACGAACATCCAACAATTAAAACCGAAAATAATGCAACAGAAGATTCAAAAAAAAGTATAACAGAAAATATAAGTGATAGTAACATTCAAATAAGTTCTCATCCCCATACATTAGATGCAAGCGTTAGTATGTCAGCAGTAAAAACCGAAATTGATGATGAAATGGCGGATGATGTTGAAATACTTGAATCAGTACATATACCGTTAGAGAATGATACAAATGTGAAAGAGACTATTACAACGCATGCTCAAATCATAGATGGCAATACCTCGGTGGATGCTAATAACGAAATAGGTGACGGAATAATCCTAGATCAAACACACGATATGACCATGCCAGTAATAACGAATGTATTTGGAGCTGCTCATATTGCAGAACTTGGCGGTTCTCTTGTTAGTGATGCAACTGATGCTGTAAAAATAAAAGAGGAGCAAATCGATGTCACTATACCTCAAGATGAACGTGACATTGTAATATCAAATACAATAGATGAAAATTCTTCTACAGTTAAAAATAATACTGAAGAATTAACTGAAAATAAAGCTTTTGATTTAGAAATGAGTGATCTTAATTTTGTCGATGGAATAGAGTTTGCCGATGATGGAATAAAATTGGTTGAAGAGGAAGATGATATTATACGTGAGTAATATGTATTTTATTGCATTATAGCAAATAAGCAAAGTTTAAATTATTTAAAAGGAAGTAGTGTATGCAAGTTTTTGGCTTGCACTAGTGTGCAGAAAATATTAATTTTTCAAAAAATGTCTACAAACACTAACATGTATTAAAGAAACTGATATCTTCAGGCTACATTTTATTTATTAATTTGTTTATAGAAGAGGAGGCAAACGGGCAAGTGGGTCGCCTGATGGTAAGTGACCACCGCCGCCGCAACACCAGAAGTACCACAGATGCGTTGCCAATCTTTTAGGAATGAGTATGCTTTTTCTTGAAAGTTCCTAAGTCGTATCCGTTTGGGAATACCACCGCTGGTAATTCGTTCCATATAGGTGTATTACGAGGCAAAAAATAGCTTAGGAAACGCACGGTTGAGGAGCTCCACGCATAAAAACTTAAAAAATATTACCATCAACACATATATTTGACATATTTTTTACATATTTATACGCCTTACGCCTACATATTTTCCTCGTATTGATCCAGTCCTCTGCTACTTACCTGGAAATTCATAAGAGCATAGGTCACTATCAACGAGATCACTGGTGGTGAACACTTGCGTGATTAAGTTCACCGGCTACCCTACCTCCAAACCAGAACACGACAATGGCGAGCACTGACCCTATTGTGGCAGGAATAGGTAAGGCAGTGGTACCAATCCGGGCGAGCTGTTGCAAGACTACCACCCAGTCAATGTCACAGTGTTGTGTGTGGGCCGTTAGACTTGTACATCACACCGGCCTTAAGACAGCGACGTCACGGTCATGGTTGAACATTAGAACAGCCGTGTGCATGTTCGTTGCTTTGTACCATAAATTAATGTTTCTAAAATATCCTATATTACAAAGCAAGAATTGACAATCTACGATGATATGAAAGTAAAGGAAATATAAATACTATCCGTTTATTCAAATTGAAAATTCAAAGCTTCGACCCTACATAATGGTTGTAAAAATACACAACAAACTGCATACTAAAATTTAATTCGAAAAAAAAAACGACAGCGTATTTTAAAAAAGTATATAAAATACTATTTGTGCCTGCGACTTTGTCCGACTGTTTGTTTAATTATTTTATTTTATACTTTTCTAAATTAAAAGTAGCTTAAGACGTTCCTCATTACATCAATACTGTCTGCCAGTGAAAGTCTCGTCAAAATTGGTCAAGCCGTTTCAGAGAATAGCGGGTACAAACAGGCAGACAAACTGACGAAAATTCTAGAAAATATATTTGTACATGTGCTAATTTTATTTATTTGTATAGATTGCCTCTGTGGTCGAACGTAGTCGGTAATAACTTTGACGCATGAGTTCCTGGTTTAATAAATAACCGTGTAAGAACAAGTTGGTTCTTATGAGTTTTTTTAGTTTATTTGAAAAACATGACGTTGTCTGAGATTGTTATTGTACATATCTATCCTTTGAGGTTGTTTCACTATATAGCCTTTCAAATTAGTTCTAAAATAATACATTATTTGCGAAGGTGTTTTAATTAACAAGTCAATTAAGTGTTCTTATTAAAATAAACGAGTTATTTATTATAGGCACTTAATTTTGATTTTTTTTTTCTTAATTACCCTTTAGTGTGTGACTCTTTGTCAAACGGCATAATTTTTTAATAGATTATTCTCTAATTACCACAGATGAAACCGCAGTGCACAGATAAGATAATAAAAAATACGTCTGTCAAGTATTTCAATTTATATAACATCTAGGATATAATTATACTATTTAGGACAATCTATAAAATATATTGTTATAAAGATTTGATACCTACTTTTCGTCAATATATGCACTAAAAATAATGATATGCATTGATTTCAATAGTAAGACTAAATGTTAAAACTACTGGAATATAATTTAATATAAATATAATATTCCCGCTATTTCCTTCTATAATACGAAATCAATGGTAGGTATTTAAATATTATATCAATTACTATATAGTATAAAATAATATCGCTTTCCACTGTATGCTTAGATCTTAAAAACTACCTAACATATTTTGATGCGAGTAATTTTATTAGATAGAGTGATTCGGGGGCGAGTGTCTGGTTATTTATAAAACATTAGCGATAGCAAAGCCAACACTATTACTTTATTATAGTTGCATTTTTAACAGCCTTTTTTACATAACCGCATACCATAATAAAATTATAGTAGAACATTTAACTTTTTCAGAAATAAATGCAGAATCCTTTGATAAGGAAGTTATAAATAAAGAAAAGTTAGAGACAACTGATGATAATGATGATGATGATGACAGTGCTCCAAAATTTGACATTAAACTTCTATTAAATCCTGTAGTTTATACACAAAGATTGGAAAATATGGACGTCTTTAAATTTATAGAATTCAATTCTGTTCGTGATCAGCGAATTATAGCATGCTCTGAGATCGAAAGTCGGCCTGAAGATAAAATAGCATACAAAAAGGAAATAGTTGAAACAGAAAACACTAAAAAAAGTGATATTACTGATGGTAATTGTTCTAAATCCGAAGTCTTCGACAATCTTTTACCGAATTGTAAATTACAAACATTAAAATATTCTAATTGGATGCTACAAAAACCTAAAAATCGTAGTTATAATCCGATACAGTTGTGTAAAAATCCCGATTTTAATACTAGATTGAAAAGACTAACTGCTGGATTTCTCAGTGTAGAACGTAATCGTGATATGTTGAAAGAATGTAAACCGCTTACAATAGACGTTAACAAATCGTTCGAAACGAAACTTACTAATGGAACACTTATAGTAGAAAATGCTCGGTTCACTAATAATCTAATTATTCAAAAGGCAGATAACAATCAAGAACATATTTGTCCGAAATCAGAGGTATATGTCAAAGAGGAACACTCAATGATCGAAAGAAAAAAAGCAATTTATCTACCAGACATAGATGAGATACGTCGTGTTAATAATAAATTACTTACTGCAGAAGTAACTCCTATTCAATCTCACAGTAATTTTAAGCCTCCTGTAGAGCTAATATCTAGAGAAGAGGATAAATCACATTCAAATTCAAACAATCAATATTTAGTAGAACGGAATCAAACAATAGGAAAAGAAAACAGCAATTTAAATGAAAGCAAATTGACAAATGATTGTCCATCCATTGAAAATAATAATGTAAAAATAACAAATACTTGCACATCTTCGGAAAGACAAAGATCGTTAAGTAAATATCAAATTGATAAACAACTTAAAGACCTTTTTACATCAAAGCAAACACATCTTTTGTCCAATAATTCCAGACAGCCTTCTCTATGGACTAATATTCAGCAAGTTACTGCAGTTGACAAGTTACACAATGACAGATTATTAGCAAAAGATACTCTCTACAAAATACTTAACATATTAAAAGGTCAACCATTTGAATTGACCAAACGGGAGAAGAAAAATTTTGCACAGAAGTCAAATAAATCTACAAGAAAAGTTAAACCAAAAGAACCTATTGAATCAAATGAAGAAACTGCAAAATATAAAGATAATTCTAAATTAACTAAAAAAAACATCTCGAAAGAAACTTCAGCTGTAGTTCGAACCAAAAAAAAAAGAACGCTCATCTTCTTTGGATCAGGTTTCAGTTGCTGATGTGCATTCAACGAGTGAAGTGTCTTCTGAAATGATTTCAAGTCAAGAAAAAGATAATGATAAGAGGACAGAAAAAATTGTTCCACAAAATATACAAACTCTACCCGTAATAAAAATAAAAGAAAGCGAAAAAAGCAAACCCATAAAAATACACACCAAATTGAAAAATTGCTTCAGGTCAAAAACTGGAAACACTTACTGTTGCTGGACAAGTGCGAATTATCGAAGAGATGGAGGTTCGGAAGAGCATGATTGTACGCCTGGTTTGTGCGAATGTTGTTGCAAAGATGATATCGATAAAGAAGTAAGAATACCCCCTGCCATCTCACCTGTAGCACAGATTATAATAAATATTCCTGGTATTAAATGCCAAGAGCCTATCATCCTTTCAGATGATGAAAAAGAAGAAAGTGAATCATTTAAAATCAATCTTTCGTCACCGGATACTGGAAATAACAATAAAGATAACACAAATAATGTAAATCTTAAACTATATCAAAATGTTAAAAATTCTGTAGATAATTCAAAAGATTTTAATGGACAAAACCTGTTCACCTTGGACACTCCCTCACCTTCGTCTTTTGTAGAAGTCTCGGAAAAAAATTCAAACGTTAATACTACAGAGACAAATCAAGAATTTTCTAAAATGACGTCTTGTTTTGTTAGTAAACGTAAGACAAAAGTTGTTCAAGCTGCACCTACGTATAATCCTATTGAAGCTATTAAAAGTAATCTCCAAATATTGGATGATAGCAACTGCAGTATCCTTAATTCAAATAATGCTGAGCCAAGATTATGCGAAAATATCTCTAGCTCAACATCTGTCATCAGTTATTGTAACACAGAAAATGAACTTGTAAAAACTCCTTCACCTTCATGCTTCGTAGAGGTGTCAGAAACTAGTACAAACACAGTTAACACAAATTTAATTGATAGAGATATTAACTTAGATACACAAAACATTAAAACAAATGTTGTGCCTTCCACACTCATTTATGATACTACGGAAAACCGCAAGAAAATTTCCTCTAAAAAAATCTGTATCACAAAAGGTCAAAAAGATAAAAAAAACTTATCCAACATGCAGGAAATGGTTTTTTTCAATGAAGAATACGTTTGCAATAGATTGACTAAAAAACCCATTTATTTAGGAAAACATAAGATATTATTATACTCTTCACCCGTTACTAATCAGAAGCTTCCTTCGCAGGAAATACTTCCTGAAGGTATACATTTAGTTCTATTACCTAGTGGTGAATTGGCATTATCTGCAGATTCTATTGTAACATTGAATGACAAGCAATTAGCGATGCTACCTGGTGTTATATCTTCTGTGCACGACCAAATGAATGCCTTAGGATTTCAGAATGTATTGGTGCAACCAGATGTGACTAACTCACACATTACTCATCAAGAAACGCATATACCGAATGCAAGTAAGTCTTGTGATGTTAATGTTTCTGAGGCAATCGTAACCGAAGATAATGTTATCAGGGAAAAGGATACTGAAGGCAATATTCACGGTGAAATACAAATTAATCCAAATACTCAGATTAATGTTGAAAATAATGATTCAGAAAAAAACACAAATAATTTTCAAGAACCGCAACCGTCTATTTTGCCTGTAAGTATTTCTGGTGTGATGAAAACTTTGAATCGTATTGAATTAGAAGATACAGAAGTACAGCATGGTAATGTAGACGCAGAGAAACAAAGTTTACCAAATACTTCACCAACCATTGTCCCTGATGCTAATTTAGATGAAAATATTGCAACTAAAAAATCAATTTTATCAGATTTGATGGAAATGTCTGGAATTTCTGCGGAGGATACAAAGTTAAATACAGGTGACCAATCGCAATCATTGCTGCATAGTAATCAAATATCTTCACCTCAAAAAAGTTTGTCCATTGAATCTGATTTGCAAAAATCTAAATTAAAATTAAGTGATTTCTGTTTTAACCAAAGTGTTCTGGTAGCTATGGCGAAGAGACCTGATTTAAAAATGCTGTCTGGATTTGACGAACTTAAAAAAGCATACGCAGATAAACGACCATTTTATAAAATTGATACGGAAACGGGTGTTATTGAACTGATAAATGTATGCATACAAAAAGTTTTTCAATCAAACAAAAACTCTCGGAGGGGAGTTGACAATTCCGTAATTGATTTAACAAATAATATAGATTCGGATAAGCATACGTTAGCTGTCAATAAAAAAGTAAATACTTATTGTTTTGACGACATATTACAAAATGATAATAAAGAAGAGGCCGGGAATATAATAAGACCAATAAGATTATTTAAATCTGGAATTAGTCCCCTAAAGTTAAAAGAAAATTTGAAAAATAACGCACACACAGGTTCTAACATTATACCTATGTCTATGCTTCAGAAGAAGTATCGTATTATAAAAAGTCTAAAACGTAAAAGGATTAAAATAATAGACAGCATCGTATTGGACTCTGACGATGATGAATCAAACAACAACTTATCTACTAATATAGCAAACCGAGAATTACAAGTTGCATCAAAAGATAGCTCCGATTCTGATGATGAACCCCTTGCTAAGAAAGCTTTACGAAAAGTTGCTTCTAGTCTAGTAGAAAATAGGACGGAAATAACTAACAATGATGTCGCAGCACAGGATAGCACAATGCACATAGATGCACCATCCACGTCCTTTGAAGTAGAAGATCCTAATGTTAATGAAGATAATTCGTCAAGTTTTATTGGGAATGATGATGCTATGTCTGATGACAATTGTATTTTAGGTATTTAAATTTGGTGCAAATGATTCAGGCAAGTAAATGAATTCCAAAAACTTATGAAGTCGTAAGATCGCTGAAGTATAAGGAAATATGACCTCATTCAAATTTGTGAAAATAAAAGTAATGCTTTCTGTGAAAATACATTTAATGTTGGTGTTCATGAGATATGATATAGTTTATAAATATGTAATGTAAATAAAGTGTTTTATAAAATATCTCGAGTTATTTTAGGAGAAATTAAAATATTATCTATTCTGTTTTTTTTTAAAGACTAATATTTGGACGCTATGTCTTGTAACATCAAAATGAATTTGTTAGTTTTTAAAAATTTATTGTTCATAACCAATTTGATGTGGGGGTAAAATTTTAGGCACCTTCCTCGCTCTTCCTATATAGATTTATATATGATACTTTAACATATTGTTTTCGAGATAAAAAAAAAATTAAGCGACATGTTGAGAAAGAAATGATAATAATAACATGGCACCAATGTTTTTAATGGCTATTTATGTTTCTTAATCTTTATTTATCTGAAAACCACAAGTGTGAAAAATATTTAACTAGAGTATGCATTTTGGAAGTTATTTTGGTTATTGAACCGTAATATAAAACGACATAAACTGGGTAAAGCACAGAAGCATTAAATAAAACAAATTTTTATAATACATGATGTTCCCAGACACAGAAATTATTTTGAGTTAATTGTGGTTATTTGTGATATTAAAAAACATGTGTTTATAAAATAAAAAAAATAATTGTTGAGGCATACATATCGCCCAGTTTCTTGACTTGGTATTATAGTAGCATTCTCTTTTATTTTTCCAAGAGCACCAAGTGTGTAAAAATTGATTTTTTCGTCCTATTTTACATATACTATCATAGTTGTCATAAATATGAAAACTATTATGGTATTTGCTAAAAACACCATTTGGGAATTAATTGTATTTCATGTTACGAATTGTTATATGATTATTACATACCTAAGTTATTAAAAAATAACTTTCAGGGCATGAACCAAGTGTTGTCAATTTAAGTTTTGTAATAACTTGAATAATGGCAATCTTATTGGCATTTCTTTTTTCATTCAACAGGTGAACACATTTAATTTAGTTAATGCCCCCAATATCTTTAATGTAAATAATAATAATTTTAATATAAGTAGAATTCTTTTAAACGTCTGTGATATTAATGTTTAATTATTATTCTAAGAGAAGTGGATAGTGGTACACTTCAAAGTATTATTATTATTATGTAGGCAGCACTCTTTTTATACTTAAGTGCATGTTAGTCGACTTAAACGTGTAATCCTATTTAGGATTTCTAATGCAGTGTAATTGATAACCAGCTCTGTGTAAAAGTTTATAATTGTTCTAGCTGTTATCTGTATCTCTGCCGGGGTACTAAATAATCGGTACCCTGGCAAAACAGGTCCAAGATTACTTTTGATGAGTAAATTGCAATACATGTTTTGTAATAAGTTTTATTTACATATTAAGTGAAAATTGATTTTTAACGGACTTCTAAAAGTAGGAGATTAGACTTAAGTTTCTTTTGTGTATAGATTACTTTGCCAATTATGAATATATTCATAATGTTTGTAAGGTAGTTATGTTTTGGAAGTGATTATGTTAGGTTTCATAAAAAATAATTAAATTGTATTTTTTTGTAGTTTCACTGGGCTTAAATTTTGCTGTAAAAAGGCATTAAAGCTGCAAATTTGGTTTGTCAGTTGCATGAGCCTATTAAAAAATATATAGTTATAATAAATGTTTTACTGTGTAATGCCTGTACTTGTGTACGAAGCAACATCGAAAGTGGCAATACAGAAATTTAAAATATATATACTTCAAAAGTGTTTTTGCGTTTTATTTTCCGTATTTATTTATACATATAGTTACCCGAAGCGGTAAAATGCATAAATAATTTTAATCTTTCGGATTGCTGGACGACTTTTCGGACTCCAAGAGAGTTCTCAATTACCACGTAACTTAACTGTTTGAATTTTAGAAAATCCTTTTTTAGGCATAACTCACTAGCGCAGACTCGAAGCACACGATGAATCATGTTTTGCAAGGCGACGCGTGCCTTCGCTCAACGACGTGTCCATTGTCGTAGTTCAGCACTGTCGTCCGTTCACTGTGGTCGGCGTCTGAGGCGTCCATGACGCCGCACTGCGTCCGAGTACGCGCGGCGAGTCGGGAATCTACTCTATTCCAGCAGAGCTTTTAAGCGCGCTTCCATATTTACATAGCGTAAATTTGTACTTAAATAATAGAACAATAGAGATGAATAATGGTTTAGGTGGAAAAATATATGCATCGTAACATAAATATATGCGTGCGAAACATCAAGTTTCTAGCGTTATGGGTTTGGCCTGTGCGATGATATATCGGTCAATCCGATCACCTTGTTGGCCGCTTAACGCCACCGACCACCCGCAATTTCACCTCCTGCGTAGTGTGACCAAGAGTAAATGATTAAAGTACAGGACTCGTGGTCATACTGCTAGTGACCGGAATGACCCATGACTTGGTTGTGAAGAAGAAAATATCATTTATTATTAAAAAGTAGCTACAAATTTAACGTAAAGTTTCATTTACAAAGTTACCAAGTACATTTAAGTTTTCGGCGTTGGCTATAAAACCTTCAAAAATTATAAATAGTATTGGTATCCATCTATTAAGAAGACTTAACACGTTTTCTTTTGATTCTTGTACCCATTTTCAGTATTTTTCATCAGTACAATCATAACATAATAATACAATGAACAAAAACCAAATCCGACTGACAACTTATCTGTCATTATGAGGAGTTCCTTTAACAAGTATTTATTTAACAAGGAATTTGCTACATATTACTAAATGAGCTAAGGCTACTTATCGATCTAATAGTAGATTAGTGGCCAAGGGCTGTAAGGTATTAATTTCAGTCCGAGATCGAGGGTGCAATTGATGCTTACACCCGAGCTAACTACTCTGATTTACATCTCGATTGTGAGGTAAGTAGAAAAAATCGGCATTATAAAAAAAAGTATGTTATGAATAGTCTCGGAATTTCAGGCAAAATGTTCTTAATTGCTGCTTCAGCTTCCATTGTTCAGTGCAGCTTATATCTTTATCAGTTGAAGAATTCATATTTTTTCCTGATTAGAAAGAAATTATTAAAAATCCCAAAAACAAATAAAATTTAAATTAAAAGTTTTCTATTCCCGCCTTTTTTCATTATGAAGAACGAAGTCGGTATGTAAAGAACTCTTTAATTTTTTTTTAAGCTACGCCGTTCGATATTTAAAATTGATGACTATTTATACTCATACGAAGATGAGGCTGAATAGCGATGCAACCTCTTTGCACATTGCCTGTAGATGTACGCGAACTTTTTAAAA
>DVZL01004020.1:0-13350 GCA_018236625.1 Lasaia peninsularis | reverse complement strand
AACGTTTTATTATAAAAACCCCACTATTTATACAAATAAAACACCAATAAAAACACAATTTTTGAAAAGTAATATCTTACAGTGATCCGCTCCATTCCGCGTTCCCACCAAAACTCTAAGTTTACATATGATTTTGACATATCTTCTTCTTCTTTTAAAATTATTACAAACTTCAATGGCATAGAGTTATTATTATCATTGGGTTAAAAATACTATCTGCAAATTACACCCCTAACAATAAATTTTTCTTAATACTTAGTATTTCTAACTCTTTTTAGACCGACCTCAGAAGTGTCTCTTTCTGCTGGTTCCGTGAAGTTGTCGTTCTTATAAGAGTGAGGTAGCCTCTTTAGAATAAGATAGATGTTCAATATTGCGATTGTTGTAGGTGCGTCGCTTTATTCTTTCTTTATTCATATAAAAAAACACATGATTAACTTACAATTCCAAAAAACCCTGCCTCCTGCAACACAGTTAATAATATAAACTGTGTTGCAGGAGACAGTGCCCTCACTCTTAGGTACATTTAAATTATTGGTTAAATAACAAATCTTTTTCCACTTTGTCCACTTTAGAAAAAGCTAGCAATACTACATACCTATTCAGGAGAGGTGTTTGTTACGAGTGTAATCTGCAGGTAATACTGCTTCCTACTGGTTTACTGGTATCTTATGAGACATAGTGACAGCAAATTATCGAACAAAATGGCACGTGTATATTAATAAACTTTTTAATTTAAAAATAGTCATGGATGGACGTAATAAAACTTATAAAATCAGGAATTGTATTTTATATAAAATATGAAGAAATGTTTAAAACACAGCATTTACAAATATTGAAAAACATCTTGTAACAATGTTTATGACATTTATAGTCGCAACATCCGTTATTATGATTTAATATTAAAATGCCAGAGACCAGACGGTCTTTAATTGTTTACCCGTCAACATTTGGTTCTAGTTAAATAAATAAGTTATGAGAACCAAGTGCATTGCTTGTCATCACTTAATAGTTTTTAATGGCTTCTTATTACCAGAAAATAAATAAACCTTTTGGTTACTACTAAACTAACAGATGTGAGGTAAAGTACCTAATTCTATATTTTTATCGTAAATACTTACGTGCTAAATTTTCCACTTATTCATATTTTAAGTTAGCTGTGGCAGCGACGTCGACCGCATTTTTATTTAATTGTTTTATTTTATACATATTTCTAAAATAAAAAACGTAGTTACTCCCCATTATATCAGCTAGCTGCAAGTGAAAGTTTTATCAAAATCAGTCCTGCCGTTCCAGAGATTAGTCGGAACAAACACAAAGATAGACACAAAAGTATAAAACATATTTTGTTATTATCTACCGTGAATACGCATTTAGTTAAAATGTTATTCGTTTATTCTAATATTACAAACATACACTTTCATTTTATTTATTTGTATATATGTAAGAATAGATGAAAAGCACAAGTGCTTCTTTTATAGATCATTTAGGTATAATTGAAAATTATGTTATAAGTCGACCGCATTTACAGCATCATCAGAGCTAAAACATAAGTTGAAACAAATGTAAACCTAAAACGAACAAACAAACTAAACACATCTATGAAATAGTTCATCTGTTTTAAAATATGAAAAGTGAAAATATAAAATGTAATTTTATCGTCAGATGTAATTTCTACAAAAAAAATTTGAATGACTAGTCAATCGTAATTAAATGAAAAACTTGCTCATTTATCATAAACAATAATTGTGTGTATGGGTTTGAAGTGTTTCGTGAGAGACAGCAAACAGCTTAATTAGTTCACTTGTAATGCAGATAGTTGATTAAGTTTAACTTTAGTCAAAAATTTATACGAACAGGGAAACTTTGAGAAAGGCTCCTCAATCAGTGCAAGATACGAAATTTTATACAGAAACATGTTTTCCGCCCGCGGCTTCACACGCGTGAATTATTTTAATAACACAGACAACTTTCAAAGGGCAGATACTCCGACTAATAATATTTTTTGCGATAAACATACCCTATTTTTAATGTACCTAATCGTTTAAAAAGTAGCTTATGTCCTTCCTCAAGGTCAACTCTATCTCCTGTGATTAAGGCGTGAAAGCATAATAGACAGACAGACAGATAGAGTTACTTTCGCATTTATAATATTAGTTAGGGATGTTAATACAGTTTCAATTAAATTGCGATTGTCTATAGACATAGGTAGGTAACTTTTTTCAATCAAGAAGCTTGATCACCGTATGACTGTATCTTTCAGATAACAGAAAATAGTCTGAGGATTATCTTTACATAAGTTAGGATGTATTATTAATGAGCCCCATAATCTTATCGGAACTATGTTTTATTAACTGGATAACCGGCATAGTCTTAGTAAATAGGGCATTAAAATAATTTTAGAGTTCAAGCAAAAAAAATTTAAAACATTGTATAAAACCACTATGTTAACGAAGATAGAGAACACGGGTCGAGGCCGTGGGAGCATACTTGACTTGAGTATCTGTCTGTCTGTTCTACAGGGTAGCAACATAACACTCAAATCTAAAACCTATCACACTGTAATAGCCTTTACCACCTTAAGTTGAAGCTTAGTTTTCCTTGTATTTTTAGAGAGTATCTAACTCGGTTATTCGTTGTATGGATGATATCGTTGGGCGACGTCGAGGCGCTCCAAAGTAAACAGTAAACACTAGACACGTCTCTGATAAAGAGCGTTTCCGATTTTGGCTGTGATCGTTTTGCAAAGTAGCGGACATAGATATTGGGAGGTTATTTTTATCTTACTTTCGGGTGCTATTTAGAAATACGTATTGTTTTATTTTGTCAGGAGTGCTTTTCATTTTAAAAACAGTAAATGTAGCTGTCTGCTGATAATCTGATGTCTGGGTTGTCAGCCTTATATGTAGCTATTAAGCTAACTTGCATGCCGACCTGCTAGTGACCAAGCCATTTTCGCAACTAACCAGTCTGCCAGCCATTTGAATTAGTAGTTCCCTTAGCGTCTCTACCGCATTTATCATAGGGAATGTTCTGAGGAACTTTTTAATTTTATACCTGCTACTCAATTCCACAATAGGTCCTCGCAACAAAACTTAAGGGTTTCACCCACACCATCTTGATACGTGGCGATCGTCTACTGTGCGATTTTGACCGCCTCGTTGGCAGAATGGCTAGCGTACACGCTTAGCCGCATCGACTAACCCCGAGGCTCGGGTTCGATTCCCGACGGGGACAGACATTTGTGTGATGAACATCCATGTTTGTATTTCCGGATCGGGGTGTTTATTAAATTTATTCTTGTATCTATTTAAGTATTTATATGTATTAGTATCGTTGACTTACACCCATAACACAAGCATATAATTTGCTTACTTTGGGGTTAGATCAATTTCTGTAATTTGTCCAGTAATATTTATTTATTAATATTTATTATTAAATATTTATATACTATAACACCTACGATTAGCCAAGGTACTAGGGCCCGGATGTGATAGGTGGCAAGGCTATCACCACTTCCAACACATTACAATCCCGGGCAATGTAATGCCTACTCAGATAAATCTGAAAAACATTTGAGAAAAGTTGCCGACCTAGGATTTGAACCCGGGACTCTTCGTGACTAACGGTCTTAACAGGTGACAGCCATACCGTTACACCACAGAGGCGAGAGGTTTCACAGTCCCATTGATAAATCCATCCGTCACCTTTTAATTTTTGTATTTATCTAGATAAACGTAGACTGTCATTATAAAAGTTCGTGCGTCAGGTGCGTCAGATAAAATATTCCCCAAACTCCATCCATAATTAAATTAAAGGTTCTTCAAGTTTTTTACGGCCATTTGTCGTGAACTTTTTCAGCCGAGGGAGCATTGTTATCGTATAATGTGACGGAGGTGCCCCGAAGGCCGACAATTGGAGAACTTTCAGAAATCGATGTTTAATTTTAGATTCCTTTATTGGATTTGTGCACAATGGTCATGTATATATTGGATAGGCATTACTTTCGAGTGAAGACTAAAGAATCCAAAAGATTGTCTCGCTCCAATTTTATGTATGTATGTATGTATGTATGTAAGTATGTATGTATCTATGTATGTATGTACGTATGTACGTATGTACGTATGTACGTGTGTACGTATGTACGTGTGTACGTATGTACGTGTGTACGTGTGTACGTATGTACGTGTGTACGTATGTACGTGTGTACGTATGTCCGTGTGTACGTATGTACGTGTGTACGTGTGTACGTATGTACGTGTGTACGTATGTACGTGTGTACGTATGTACGTATGTACGTATGTATGTATGTATGTATGTATGTATGTATGTATGTATGTATGTATGTATTTATTATTAGATTTTTTTAAGTAAAATAAAATTGTAAGTGTCAATAACTGGGTTTTTTACCTGAATTACATTGAACAACTTCTTTAAACGAAAGTACGAAACAATAGAATAAAATTCAAAAATAAGTTTTTATTCATTATCATTCGCGCGGAATTAACAATTAAAAAAAAGATATAAACGATGAAATTTTTTTAAATCTCTTTTAGCAATATAATTAACAATTGTATAGAGAATTAAAAAAATATTACTTAGACATTATGTTTTTTTTTAATATATTTTTCATGGGTTGAAAGTACCCAAATTTGAGATTTTCGAACCTTTAAAAATTCATATCTTTAAAAATATTAACTTTATCGTCAAAAGTCGTAGGACCTTTTTTATTGATATTTTAATGAAAAATATAAAAAAAATGTTGCAATTGTTTAAACAATTTCGGTTTAAACAATATGGCACCGGGTTGCGCCATGGCAACATGCATTTATGTCATAAGGAGGGCAATTTGAAGAGGATCACATAAAAAAATTGAGGTGGAATAGTTTTCGGTACTCATGCGCCGATTCCTCCTGGACTATATAGGCAACTACATATTAGAGGTTAGTTATGAACCGCAGTATAATGCACCCCACGTTGTTTACTCTGAATTAAATTATTTTGTTAAAAACTTAAGTTTTGTTTTCACCCCCTGTAACATGAACTCTTCATAACATAGAATTATTTTCTAGTTTTTAGTTGTACAAGAAATAAAAGGGTGCTTTTTTGGTTTTTTTAAACTATTATTTATTATGTGATATGACAGCGAACAGGCACACGGGTCTTCTGATGGTGAGTGACAAACCGTGGCCTATAGATACCATAGTTGTTGTAGGTGCGCCACGGCCCTCTAGTCGGGTTATTAGACCTTATGTGCAAGTTTACCGGCTACCCTACCCTCCAGACCGGAACACGACAGTGTCATTATGGTGGCAGGACTAGGTGAGGCGGTAGATCACTACCCGGGCGAGTTGCTGCACAGTACTCTACCACCAGTGGTCATGTTGGTAGTGACCCAGTTAACCTATGCTCGCCTCTTACGAGTTGCCTGGTAGGAAAGCAGTTATTCTATTGTACACAGAGGACCCGGACCAACACAGGGAAAAAGTCTTCGTAAAAGGGTTCCGTTTTTTACTCATTGGGTACGGAATCCTAATAAACCGTAAATATACAGAGTTATACGTTCAGATCATACTTTATTATATTGAAATTCGACCTAATTTAGGATTGAGCTGATTCGTCTTTTGGGTTGTAGACGGTAGATGGCGTTACTTTGGGTAGACGATCCCGATATCATCTGGTATAATACGCGATAAGGCTGAGACGAAGGATACTAATTTATCAAAGCACATCTAAAAGCAATTATAGGATTGCTAAAATTTATCAGACACATAGTAACATTGACATCTGCTAATAAGACGAAAGGCCAAAAACGGTGAACATTTACGTGTAAAATCAAGAATGAACTCAAGGAAAGTCACGAGAAACTTCTTGCAACAAAGGAAAATGATTTAGAAAATAATTACGAATTATGAGAGTGACAATAATATCAACTTACATAAGGACTATTCTAGAAAATGAGAAACGAAGTTTGGGATATTTCGAGTCCGCAGCTATTGATACCATATTAAGGAAGGGTCACAGGATATTTTTGGAGAATGAAGAAAAGTTCACTCCTATGCAGATGGGTTAACATTGTATGAATGATCGTCATAAAAATATAATAAAAAAATTGACGATTTTACCGAAACAAACCCATACTTGTTAATGACATTAGTGATGCATTTTATACTTTGAGGTACTTAAATTTAATAATTATTATTTCGACGACTAATAACTATACGACAGAATTTTTGACTGCAGCAGTTAGCCATTGTTTCGTTGAATCTTAGGAAACATTTCGTAATGCATTTAAATAGCAAAAGCGTAATGTAATTAAATAGCAAAAAAGTTTACGATAGATATAACAAAAACAGGTCGAGTATAAATTAATATTTAGCAAATTGGTTTAAAATAATGATTATAAATATATTTAAAATATATTTATAAAATATATTTAGTTTAAAACTAATTTGCTAAATTTATTTAAATATTTGCATACCAAAAGTGAAATTTGTATTATATATATTTTGTTTATTTCGCAAATAAATTATTTTCATTTCATTTCATCGTAGTTATTATCATTGTATCTTAAGGTTGAGTAGAAAAATATACCATTTATTTAAACGCATGCCATCTATTAGACACAATATAAAGTTTAACACTTTATCCTACCTAAACAATTGCTACTCTAGCTTGGACCTTTACAAATACGGTTCGTTACGGCAGAAAAACTTGGTTATTTCTGGCAACACTCGCGTGATTGAGCGCGGGAGGGTTTTGTCTGGAATGTTTATGGGACCTCATCATATTCAAGTAAAGCGCATTATGTTCTATTAAACGCTACATGAGAAAGAAGCTTTTTTGTTTGTAGAGCTTTCAAATTGGATTTTAGTAAGGATTTGAAAATAATTTGACGACTAACATAACCCTTTCCTAGTGGTAAAAATAAACTTATACTATTTAACTTTTTTTTTCGACTTAAACCTGCCACGAATAACTACCACCTTACCTTTTTCTCCTATTGTGTTTAAGATGGGCACTGTTCCTAAAGTTAAGCGGTAAACTTTTTTAAGCAATAGACTTAATAAACATAACGTCTTTGACGTCAATAAAAGTCAAATATTTCTTACCATCAGGGAATCTCCCTTGAAGATCTCTCACAGAAAAAGTAATGAACCAATTTCAAGCTGATGCTTAAAATATTGAATTACCATAATCGGTCAGTAACAGTGAAATCAGTAATAAGTGAATTATTCTTCCTTTCAGAGATATGGGCGTGAAGATAAGTTTATTAATTCATATTTTACATAATATTATAAAAGAATGCAATATTAGCGTAATCAACAAAATTTTAATGTGCAAAATTGTGCATGTGTCACTGCTTATCGACATCTATTTTATCGACATCTATATGCACAGACATCTATTTTAGGAAGCAAGGATCGTGTAGTTTCTAAGCATGTGTACCTAATTAGGTAATCTAAATAAATTACTCTATTATTTTTTATCTCCGTCTCCATTTCCTCCTCTGTTTGCTTGTCTCCGTTTTTCGTTTTCCGAAGAAGCAAACTTTTAGTAGTGAAAAGTAAAAATTTTCCTCATGAAGTGGGAAACCTCAAGAGTTTAACCAAATTTATGTGACAGCATAAGCCTCCTGAATTCTCCAACATGCACTTGGTTGGAAGTATTCAGATATATCACACTATCTTGTACTAGAGAAGCCGTTTAGATCCTCTTCCACAATAGATGGCCACTTACAGCTTCTGCAAATATTTCGCCAGGAAAAGGCGCGTTCACATTAACATTTTTATTTACTCGACGTGGAATATAGTATTTTTTGTGGAAATCCTTTAAACGCACGAAAACCGCGTATATCGAAACATTTTATTTACTTTACGTAGCATATTTCTGACTTTAATAAAAGAGGAGGTTCTCGATTTGACTGGTTGTTCATTTTTATGTGTGTTACGCGAATCTTTTATTTATTATGAATGGATATTAAAAATATTTTTGTTTTAGATTGGTCATAGGTCAATGGTTAATAATTTGAAAGGTTCTGAGCTGCAAAGTCTGGTCACAGTTACGAAAAACGATTGCAAAAAAGGGACTTACATTTAAATGTGAAGAAAACCAAAGTAATGGTACTAGAAAAAGAAGAAGAAAGAAGCCCTTAAATCCCGTAAGAGTCATGGTTAATGATGTAGTGCTAGAAGAAGTAAATGAAATTGCGTATCTTGGTAGTGCTTTTAGTAGGGATAGATGGTACACCACAGACGTAGAAAGGAGAGTGAGTTCTGGGAGTAGAGTGAATGGAACGTTGGGAATGGAACGCTACCCCAAAGCGAAACGCTGAGCTATAGAGCTCGACTCACACAACTCAGTGCTTATCTCGACGTTATTTTACGCAAGTGAGATTTGGGTATGTCAGAAGCAGCGTGGTAGTAGGATCAATGCGGTCGAAATGCGTGCGTTCCGCAATATTTGTGGGGTAACCCTCGAGGATCGCTTTCGAAAATGTGGGATTAAAAGAAAGTTTCGGTCTAAAAATGAGTAAGAGCATGCTCCGATGGTTCGGTTATGTAGATAGAATGAAAGATGAAAGATTGAAGAAACAGATATACAATATATATATATGGATAGATATATATGGATTCAGGTACCCGGGCAGCTTGGTTAATATTTCACGACCAAAAATCGCGTGTATCATCCGAGGGTGGTGTCAAAAGTCTGCGATACCGACGTGTTTGTACGAAGAAATTAATTAATGTGAAGGAAGGAAGTATGCAGGGATCGTGACACTAAGCACTTGAAATTCTCTGCCTACGCCACAATGGATCTAGCGTGAAGATATATGTGTATTTGAATTCATGTGTATATTTTGAAAGTGTCAGTAAAATTACAAAATTTTCATAACATTTTTACATTATAACATTTTTATTTACTCGACGTAGTATTTTGATTGAAGTAATTTGAGCGCTGTAAAACCGCGTTCACAATAACATTTTTATTAATTAAACGTGTAATATAATTTCTTTAAAAAAATAGAACAGAATAAAATAAAATTAATTTTATGTTGTTTAAGTGAATATTAAAATATATAAAAATTTTTAGCCATTATTTGAATGGGATTTAGCGGAAAGCATTTACTTTTAAACCAAGAGGAAGAAATTTATTAAAAATATTTTTTGCAACTTTAACACGTATATAAATACATTTTAAATGTGAATTTATATTTTTTATCACTTAAAGAGGCTTTCTTCTTGGAATAAAATATAAATACTCTAAATTCTTTATTGTTTGCCAAATTTAGAGAAAATTAGAAAATAAACATCATATAAAAGTAATATTTACTTAAAAATAAATAATACACAACGGCGGTCTTATCACTAAGTCAATTCCAGATAACCTAATGGTATTTACCCTCCGTATAGATATAATAATATATTAAATATGTATGAAACTGTAGCAGCTTAACACACCAAAGTTTACCGATAAACTCTCTTTATTACAAAAGAAAAGCTTGTATTTGTATCTGAGAATATTTTCGTACAAATCTTGTCAAAAACGGCTTCTGTGGCCAAGAAGCCATTTGTGTCTTGTTTCATTCTAATTGATAGCCACTTACAATCTCAGCAAAATGTATTTGATTATATAAAGGAGCATACACATCGATATATTTAATTATAATTATCATATATATTTATATATATATATAAAAGAAATACGAGTTTGTTACAACACTTATAACTCGAGATCTGCTACACCAATTTTCATGGTTTTTGATTCGTTGGTTTTGTCTCCACCCAGAATAGCAGAATAGGTTTTTTATGGTATAAGACAGCGAACAGGCACACGGATCTCCTGATGATAGGAGACAACCGTGGCCTATAGACACCATAGGTGTTGCAGGTGCGCCGCTGCCCTGTGGTGGGGCTGTTAGACCTTATGTGCAAGTCTACCGGCTACACCACCCTCTTTAGGCCACGGTTGTCTCTTACCATCAGGAGGATCTGTTTTCTAAAAATTGAAAAAGAAAAATTGTTTTAACGTCACGTTACAGGATCTGGATTTCATAGGTATATAAATTAATAACTAGCTATGACAAAGGAAGCGAACGATATTACATACCCTAAGATTGAGCTCCTAACGAAGACCTGTCAATGTTAAACGTCTATATCATTGTCACAGAGCTGGCTATATTACTCTCGTAAGGTCAGCTTGCTTTGGCTTTAGTAACTCCAAAAAACTCGTAAAAGACAGGTTGGTCAGTCTATAAGGAGGTAGTATTACTACGTGATACGCAGTTCTTTGTGTAGAGTGTAGGTACCTAATCTCCGGATACATATAATACTGTGGTAGTGTAATCAACAGATGATATTTTGTGTTTAATGTGTGAACACAGCCTAACATTATAACAAAAGAGTTCTAGCATCAATAGTGTTTGCTTTTATAATAGACTCAAAGTGGTTCGGTATGCACACACGGGAGCTTGTTTCATACTGTTAAATATTTTGTATTTTATTTAACGTTTATGTAAGCTTTATATGAATTGGAGGTATGATAAATTATTACACATCAAGTTTAGGGAAAAGACAGAATTTACAAAAGAATAATTATTAATGTGGAGGAAGCTATGTAGTGTTTTTAGCTTTTGATACTCTCTGCCTACCCCGCAAGTGACTTGGCATGAAAATATACAAGACATAAAGCACTGAAATATAACCATGCATAATGAAAAGGCCTGTCTGGTAGAGATCAGTCTTAAGGAATAATATTTGTTTGTAATTATTGTTTCTATTCTTCACCACTTTGTAAAATGACATTATAAAGATTTAAAATAACCCCTTAATTACTGATTACTCTGATTAAATTAAAATCTTCGGGGCTTTTGTTTGCCTTAATTTCAAGATTGTATTAGTACATTAATTCTATGTTTAAATTAATACATAAACATAAACGGCATACAAATCTTCTTACGATTTTCTTAAAATTCAGTCGTCAGAACTCATTGCACTAACCTTAGCCTAATTTTTTTTTATATGGGATAAAAAACCGAAACAAGCACACGGGTCTCCTGATGGTAAGAGACAACAGTGCCCTATAGACATTATATAGGTTGTAGGTCATCACATTACGGTTTTTCGGTCAATTTCGTATAAGACAATGAACAAGCTCAGAGGTCTCTTGATGGTAAGAGACAATCGTGGGATATATGCACTATACATGTAGTAGATGCGTCACTCATTTATGGTCGGGGTGTCGGACTAAAACTGCAAGTCTACCGGTTACCTTACTCTCTGGAGCGGAACAAGACGTTGTTGTGACAGGAATATGTAGAGATGATTTTCCGCCAGTAATTTTAATATATACTAGCTATGCAGTATGCACGCGACTTTATTTATTTTTAATTATCAAAATAAATTTCTAAAATAAAAGTAGCCTAAGCCGTTCCTTATTACATCAGCTGTTTGCCAATGAAAGTCCCATCAAAATTGGTACAATCGTTCCAGAGATTAGCGGGTACAAACAGACACAGAAAAATATTAATTTGATATAAGTATGTACTCTTGTAAACATACATTTTGAATCTAATAAGAAGCAGTTGTTTTAATAAACAAACTAAATACAGATTCTTCAATTTTGTTTATTTATATAGATAATACAAAACTAGGAAGATAGTTCTGATATCATAACTCTGAGATCTTAAATCTCGCGAATCTAGCAGATCCAACGGTATAATTTTGGAAAGTAGTTTCTAAACAACAATAGAAAGTCTGGAGATGATATTTATGCAGCGCAGTTGTGATTCAATGCTCGAATATGAATACATTTCCAATATAGAAAAGTTTAATACATTTCGTTACGTCTGTCTTGCTACAAATACAAGATATGTTGAAAAGCAACCTTGTATAGAATATTTTAATATTGCGCCCAAACGTCGCCGGATTTGGGTTAAAAGATTTTATATTTTACACAACAACGACAATTTTGGGAATAATTTCTAAAGTTCCGTACGCGAAGGGTAAAAAATGGGACTTTATTAATAATATTTCCAGTCTGTCTCTGTTTGTCTGTCTATATGTCCGTCTGTATGTCACGAGGCTGTGTCTCATGAACCTTGAAATGTTCACAGATGATGTGTTTCATTTGTCGCTAAAATAATAAATCGTATGCAACTAAAGTGATTTTCTCGCTTTTTATAGATAATGGTACGGAACTCTTCGTGAAAGGGATTTTAATTTCTGACAACGACACTTATTATTATTATAAAAGTTAATAGGTACTATTATTAAATTTTCATTGGTGATAGTCTTTATTAAAAGCATGATATAATAAAAAAACGGTCTGTCTGTCTGTCGCGTGTCCATGATTAACTTAACAGCTTTTTCAAAATCATTTAGTGATTATTTTTAGGGTTCTGTACCTGAATGTTAAAAACGGAACCCTATTAGTAAGACTTCGCTGTCCATCTGTCTGTCTGTCACTAGACCGTATCTTATGAACCGTGATAGCTAGAGGGTTGAAATTTTCAGAGATGTTGTACCTATTTCTGTTGCCGTTATAACAATAATTACTAAAAATAAATATGTAAAGGTGTTCCCATACTACATTTTTAATTTTTTTTTGCTTTTTTTGTAGATAATGGTACGGAACCCTACGTGCGCGAGTGCGACTCGCACTTGGTTGATTTTTTATGACTTTTGCGTTTTATCTATGATTAGTTCGAATATTTATTTGATACAAATTAAAACTGGTGCGTAGTTAATAGGATACATATTAAATTCCTTACGATTTTTGTACTTACGTAAACAGAAATGAAATAATAAGTCACAAAAGCGAGAACAGAATACCCCGTGTCCATCGACATAACGATTGAGTGAGAGCCAATTTGGCTCGCGTCCAGTCGAATAAGATCCGCATGGATCATTCGACCCGCGATTACTTCATGTTAAAAAATCACCCGATATCCGGTAGATTTGTATATTGAATAACATTAACCTGGCTAGTTTTATATACGGTATCTTTGTAGCTTTTATTTAAAAAACAAAGTTTTACATAATATACAGGGCGTCCCACGGCTATACCACATGAAGGGAAGTAACTTAAATATTGCAGAAAGAACATTTTGCTGAAAGAAGACGTTATTTTAATTTGAAAAAAAAAATTAAACTGCATTCATAGATTTTTAAATCATTACCTGGTACACAACCGGGAATCAAACCCTGTCTCCTGTCTGCAATATTAAAGGTACTTAAATATAAAAGGACGCCCTGTATACATATCGTCCGTGGTATTTTTTTTTATAACAAATAGCATAGCATAGTGACCCTTAACTCACCTGATGGAAAGTGAAGAAGGGGTCAAAGG
>DVZL01004019.1:0-13350 GCA_018236625.1 Lasaia peninsularis | reverse complement strand
AATTGCGTGGGTACGGCTATTATTATTACTGCCGCCTCTAGTAGAGGCCGCGAGGTGGTGATTCTGTTGCTCTGTGAACAAGAGCCGTTTAAAAACTAACGTAAAATCAATAATTACCATAAATATTTATATAAATTTAATTTTTTCTTTAGTTTCAATTGTACGTATATATTTTCAATTCCTATATAGTATGTATGTATATGTTTTCTTGTTTTCTACGTAATATTAATGGAATAAAAAAAGTAGGTTAAGTTAGTTATAATAATGAAATAAAATTGGATCAGTAGTGGGTTCCTCTTTTTAACCCTTCAAGGATGTGAGTGTAACGATATATATTTTTTATTAGTCATATTCTTGTAAAAGCTCAAATATAACCCAGTACCTACCAGTAAAACAAATGGCTCTTATTGTAATATTTTTACAGGTGTATTGTGCCTTAAAAAAATACAGTAAATCTTTCGAAATATAAATTATCCTACAGGATAATAGATTTGATTATAAATGTCTTAACTCTAGAGGAATGTGGTTTTTGGATGAATGATGGATTGTGGATCTATACTAAATTGTTAAAATTGAGATTTGAGTAAAGGGCACTTACTGGAGCTATCCCTAGGTATTCAAATATTATTATTTAGCCTGGTAATATTTAATAAAAAAATCATTAATTAAAAAAAAAACCAAAGGTCATCATAATCTTGTTTCCATACTTACTAAAAAGTCGACCAAATCGGGATTCCGAAGATTTTGGGTTAAAGTACATTGAATTAGAAAACAAGTACATATTTCAAGTTAAATATTTCAAATAATGTACGCAAGTAGTAATAATAAAAAATGTAATATTTATTAAATATTTAGTTTTCATCCTAAATTATCTAACTGTTAATTCCTTTGCATTAAGTAACAAATAAAAAGTTGTATTGTCATTGGAGTAACAAATGCAAGCAAGATTTCAATTAGGATTTAGTTTTTTATGTGAGTAGCACGTGACGAAATTTGTTACAGCATTTATAAAACACTACATAATATTAGGTATGTCTTTCAAATTCTAAAGAAAAAAAGTTTGCAAATAAACCATTTTCAACTGTTTAGACATTTTTTTTATATTTTTCGAAATGAGTCCCGCAAAGCTACATCACAAAAAGTTTAAAAACTGTCAAATCCCATACAGATTTAATAGCAAAAACCAGCGGGCCTCGTTTCAGTTATACGAGTCTATTAACAATTTTCAATAATATATTTGACTATATCTAAACTAAGAATCTCACTATACTCAACGTTCTTCACAGAGACACCCGAAAGTAATTCTATAACAAATGAAATAACAATATGCGAAATTTATTGAGATTTTACTATAAAGTAAAAAATGAAATAACTCCAGTAAGGAGAGGAAATTATTTTTAAAATTTTTCTGCGGCGACAATTAATAACAGCCACATTGAGATATTTCGTTTCTATTAAAAAAAAATAAAACGCCATTATTTTTTTAAATATTATATTATAAGATAGTGAACAAGTAGGACGCTGTCCTGGTGAGGGAAAAAACCGCAGTTCTTAGACAACATAAAATGTACTATTAATTGTCTATGTTTCATACCACCCATATATTATTTTTCGTACATCCTAAAAAATGTTTTGTTGGATGTAGTTTATATGGCAAGACAACGTTTGCCGGGTCAGCTAGTTTTATTATAATAATCGATACATATTCATCTATACGAAATATTGTTAGAGAACAGAGTCTTACTTGATCGGATATTAAAATAAAAAAAGTCGGGGCACTCTGTGATTAAGAGCAAGAATATCTCCTAGTTTTATTCTGGTCAAATTGCTATAATTTAAGATTACACAGATGAAGTAGGTATGAGTGTATCCAGGCTTAGTATTATACAATTGTTGCAGATTTGCAGTGAGTTTTGTACAGAAATTGATTTTAAGTAACAAAATATAAAAATAATAAATTTATAAATATCCCTGAGTAATTTACACAAATTGATCTAACCCCAGAGTGTGAGT
Organism: Lasaia peninsularis; assembly: GCA_018236625.1. Lineage (NCBI taxonomy): Eukaryota > Metazoa > Arthropoda > Insecta > Lepidoptera > Riodinidae > Lasaia > Lasaia peninsularis. The sequence goes on along the minus strand of DVZL01004019.1, from coordinate 11,337 downwards.
TTTAGACAACGAGACAAAAAAAAAACACTAACCATACAAAATAAATTTAATAAGCACCAAGATTCGGAATTCATTACATAAATTTCTGCCCCCGTCGTGAATCGAACCTGAGCCTCCCGGTTGATCAGTGGCGTTAGATGTGTACGCTATTTAACTTGGTAAGAATAGGGATTTTAGAAGGCATCTGAGTATACGTCATTTAAACAAATGGTGGCTATATCTTTCAAAATGGCACATGCAACATATATGTATCTTTTAAAAAAATTGAATTAATTGAAAAAACAAGTCCTTTTGCAATATGAAAATAATCTATTTTTACTAAAAGCTGTATATAATAAGTATTCGCGGTACATATACCATATTTTTCAACTTTTTTCTGTCTGTTCCGGCCAATCTCTGAAACGGCTGAACCGATTTCAACAAGACTCACTGGCAGATAGCTGATGTAATAAGGAGTAACTTTAGCTACTTTTGTTTACAGACGAATTTGCGGGCATAGCTAATGAAAAGATAAGACCTGGATACATCCATATATATATGTAACATTGAGCGTCACCTACACGGTGAAATTGAAAACGCAAGGTATATCTACGATTAATCTAAACAAGCACCGGTCTCCGCTTCCGCCGCCGCCTGTGGTGCGGGTGGCGTTTGTCAACAGCGGGTGCTATAACCGCTCGCGGGACGGCGGCGGCTGGCTGGCGGGCTGGTGGAAGGGGTGGTACTGCCGGGCGAGGATATCGCCCTGCAATATAATACCATTCATTATATGCCTCTAGAAAGAGTACTCAATGTATAGGAAACAACGGCGTTAAATACTGTATAGTCAATTTAGAACTAGACAAAAATAAAAATATTATTTAGCAAACTACCCTCCCAAAAACAGTTTTGTTCAGGTGTTGTCTAAACCGGTCGATCGGGACTACTAGTCCAGTTGGAAGTGGCAATAAATGTAATAGTACATGTAATTGGTGTGTATGTATATTAGTATAGAAATATATAATTGCTAGATACCACTGGGTATCGTCAGTGAAAAGTCGATCTTTAGTCTTAACATGTTGGCCACCCTGATATAGTTCAACTCGATCAAGTAAGAGACATAAGTTACTCTCAACGTCCGTCATCCGAAGCATCTTCAAAAGAATTAGACTGCTCTCGACCATTGTGATTACGGTACTCCAGGGGTGTTTGCAAAATAACCTTTGATTATATTACTTAATTTTATTTTTACTTGTATTCTTTTTTTTTGATACGGACTAACTTGTTGCTAACCGAGTGGTTCTTACAACTTCACCGGACTTTGCCACTTGTATTCTGTGCACCATAGATAATATAATTGTACCCACCAATATACAATGTTTGTGATGTCGCAAATTAGCGGGAAGCGTATTTTGACTCTAACTTTCTAATCGTAAAAAATGTATGCGATTAAAAATTTGGTAATGATATCATCACCCTTGTCATATCATATGGAGCAAACCCGCAGTAAAATACATTTGTTGCTAGAATAAACATTGATTGTTCTTGTTTTAAGGTTTCAAGTCTGGTTCATCATGCAAACATTAATAAGAAATGGCAAAAGTTAAAAAATACATCATTCTTTAAGTTGTATATTTGTCTAATGTATGATTTACGAGACGATCTTAAAAAGATTTCAAAACATAAGATATTATCAATAATATCCCTTTACAATTATTTACACAATTAATCTGACCACAAAGTAAGCAAATCACATAGGCAAATTACCTACTTGTGTAATGTTAGTTAAAGATATTAAGACATAAAAATACTTATATAGATACCAGAATAAATTGTACCCAGACCCAGACCCAAAAAAATACAAACATCTATGTTCCCGTCGGAAACCAAACCTAAGCACCTCGCACTAAGACCTCGCAGTTGGTCGGTGGCTTCGTGTGATTGTCTAACTGGTCGACCAATGGGGTGGAAAAGATCGTACCTACTAAGATTCTTGAAATATATATATCATAATCATGTTTCATTATTTTAATTAATCAGCTTTAGCTATAATATTTCAATAATGATAATTATCATTATTATTTGTTTACGCTGACAAATTTGGATATATTTCAATTATAATAGCTTATTATCCAAACAAGTTTTAGAATAACATATTTCTAATCCTTGAAATGGGTTTGAGAGAGATAAATTGCAAATAATCTTTATGTTTTAATTATCTGCAGTAGCTGTGTTCTGAATTTCAATGTGATCTCGTTGAGGTGATCCTTCTCTTATTTAGCTTCGTGATGTATATCAAAGTTTTGTTATTTTATTTTTAATATATGCAATTAAAAATGTATGTGTTGCGTAATAAAAATTAAATAACGTGCTCACGTTATTCGTAACGTTTTACAATTATCAATAATATTTAATACCAATTTATTAATTATTATGCGATAATTATATAAATAATTTACGATACCTTTTATATTTTCCATTATTATGACTTAAGAAAACGGTCAAATAATTTAATCGCCTTATTGCAAAAAATACGACATCAATCTAGACGATGTCGTCTAGATAAATGAACACTTTTTTTGTTTTTGTTCATATTTCAAAAAGGACTGAACCAATTGCTATAAAATGTATGTATGCTATGCCCTCAGCTGTGCCAAACACAACATAAAAGTAGTTTTCATAATACTTGGAAATATTGTGTAACATTAAAAAAAGGAACATTCAGTTGAATTATATCATATCCCCTTCTTATTCTATTAAAAATGTATCCATTTTGTGCTGAACAAAAGGTAATTTGTTATTGCCTCAGACCAATAAAAAAATGTGTGCTAAAAAAAATCGTGTGGCGAGATTGATATATGTTATAGCAATGTGCGGTACTCACCAGATGTGTACTCGTCAGCAAGCAAGCAAATCAAGGTCAAAATGTAGGTTTCCATTCGATAATTTTAACAAACCGTGCAATTTTAAATAAAGAAATAAGCTGATATTTAAAACCAATCAGTGATGATTTTTTTTTTGTAAATGAACTCAATTAATTTAAACTCAATCAAATTAGATTTAATGAACATATTTAATGAAATCAAATGGAGAAAATCTTATTGAAATTACAAAATAATAAACACATAGGTATATATGAATTTTAAGCATATTAGGAAGGTTTTTAAAAATGTATTTTAAATTAAAAATGCTTAGCTTAGTGGCGAATCATGCTGGTAATTTTGTTGCCGCCGACTAAAGTTATTTTAAGTTATTGCTATCCTTTTTTAACGTAAGCAAAAGAAGACTTTTAGCCCTCGTCAGATAAGTTTTTACGTGACATTACTACAGACTTTTAGTATACACCTTCGAATAATTGAATTAAAAGTCGTACACATTATAGTGTTCTGACTTATGTAATATATAATTCAAAATATGTTCTATATCATCTGTTTTTTTGTTTCACGGGAAAAAGATAATGTATGCCTAAAATAACTCTAGTTAGCGTGCACACGAATTACCAGCAATGCCTGCAAAATTTCGGAAGCCTTTTGCGGCCAGGTTGAAACAATATAGAATTTGCAGCTAATATTTAATAATAACTAATAAAATAATTTGGTTAAATTTAAATTTTAACTTTTTTGTATTTGTTCTTTATAAAACAAACGTAATAAATTTTTTATCACCTTCAAACATCAAAAACGATTACATAGAAATGATAGTGCTTAACGGGGTTGATAAAAACGGTCAGGCATACACAGGATTGGTACATTAGAATAATCACCCCAGAAGCACATACACTTGCACAAATGTAAAATAAAAAAACTTGGTATATACTTACAATTTGTGCTGGTTGGTTTTGGACTTGTTTCAAATTTTGCTCTTGGATCATTAGCTGATGTGCAGCTCTGTAAAAAATAATAATTTTACATCATGAGATCTAATGTTGTCGGTTTATCCTGGGTGCATTAAAGTTGTACCTACTTCTGCCTACACCTTGGTGGATATAGGTGTGACGATATGTATTTTTCTTATTTTTAAAGTTTATACATTACTAGCTGAACCGGCGAACTTCGTAGCGCTTGCACTTAGGGCTATGAAAAATAGATGTTGGCCGATTCTCAAACTTACTGAATACGCATATAAAATTTGGTAAAAGTTGGTCAAACCGTTTCGGAGGAGTACGGTAACTAACATTGTGACATGGAAATTTTATATATAAGATTAAGTTGATCATTTTTACGCACAGTTTGAAGGTATTTAAAAAAATAATGTTGAATTCTGTGTCAAAAGGTCCCTAATATCTGGATGTTTGTTGAGTTTTCGTAAAAAAAATATGTTAGTAGCGGCGCTAGTGGATGATAAACAACTAAAAAGGCTACTATAACAGGTGAAATTAGCTCATCTAGTAACCTCCTACCATAAAATAGACGAGATAGAGAAAATAAAAAAAAATAAAAAGCATCAGTACCTGTCCATTTGTTCTTGGGTTAAATCAAGCGCCTCTTGCATTTCCCTCGAAGTATTCCTTACGAACTCTGGATCGCAGTATTCTCCTAATCCTTGTTCAGTCAGTACCTTTGGAAAAACATTAAAGAACAAAACTAAAGAAATGTAGAGCAATGAGCACGCGTCAACTATTTTTATAACATAGACTTTTAAATAGCAGTTTTTTTTTCGAAAAGATTTTAATATAGTCGGTTAAATAGTAGCCCATGTGTTATTTTCATGTATAAGCTATCTTACTGTAAAGTTTCATCCAAATACATCCAGTAGTTTTTTCATGAAAGAAATCCACACATACATCCATACATACTTAGAAAGTTACGCCTTTGTAATATTAGTAGGATGAAATCGGACTGCGTGTCAATGAATTATTGCCTTATTATAAATGATAGTTTCAAAAACCCTTAAGCTTCAGCTTATAACCTTCAACACTTTTATTACAGAAGGTTCCGTAGTTTTGGCATGAACAGTTTTCAAAGAGAGAAACATTTTAAAAACGTGTTGTGATCATTTCGTCGCCTAGATCTATTTTTTTTAATTATCTTCAATTAACATATTTCCCTCCACTATATTTTTAATATTTTTGTAGTTAAGCACCTTTTATTATAACATTATTACTTGTGTGTTTACTTAATAAGCTGTAACAAATATATTTTCATCGTCTTTACGGGGGTTTGTTGACTTCTTTTTAGGGTTACATACACAAAGGTTAAAAACTGAACCTTATTACTAAGACTCCTCTGTTTATTTGTCTATCACCAGGCTATATCTCATGAACAGTGATAGCTAGACAGTTCACATTATGATGTATTTCAGTTGATTATTAGTGACAAATATTAAAAACATAATAAAATAATTTTATAACAGATGCTCCCATACAACAACACGGTTGTTTGTTGTTTTGTAGGACTCTATGGTTTTTCAGTAAATAAGACTAAATGTTTATAAATCGACTTACCCTTGTAACCAAGCTCTCAGCAGAACCGACTACAGGCAACGAAGAGCTATTGCGTGGGCTTCCAGGGAGCGATACTACCCCGCGCCCAGTATTGTCACTTCCTGTGTGATAATATTTTTATATTTAAATGTTGTTGCTGTTTTGGTCATAAACTTTACTATTTCTTAATTTTTTTTCTATGATTCTAAGTATTCTACAAATAATCTGGCATTCCAAACAATCTAACTTAAATAGGGATTCAAATATTTTCAGGATATAATTGGAAGAAAGAATATTAACATTCATCTTTCGTCTTTAATAAGAATTATATTTGTTCTAATATTATTTCTTCATCTATCCCCTAATTAATTTATTTACATTTTGCTTATTTAATTCCATTCTTACCTTCATTCATCGGCTGTTAAGATTTGAATTATTTATTCTTTCTTCCGTTTATAGATGATAAACCTCTACTTTACTATATTTTCCTAAGTCAAAGCCTGCGTAAGCTTTCATCTATAGTTTATGATCAAGCAGTGGTTGCTAAAAGTTCGGCTATTGTGAACAATTTAAATAGTGCTAAATGAAAAATCTTTGGAATAGAATTCGTTCTATTTTCAAACAAAGATATATAAATGACTACAGCCTTGAAATTATTAAAAATTAATAATCTTCATGCTTGATGGAAATTTTAGTTAGTTATTAATTGTTAATATCAATCTGTACAATATATTGTGAATGCGGGTGTGCTAGTGTAAGCGTACACTGTGAACACGAAACTGAAGGATTACTCTCTAGAGATATCACTCATATCAACGACCTGTCAGTAATATTTGACAACTATCTCATTCTTATAGGGGCAGATATCTCACTCTCATAAGGCCGGTTTCTTTCGACTTTGTTAACTCCTCAAAACTCACAGAAAAAAGTTATCCAGTTTAGAATCAATTCGTTTAGAAATAGAGGTTATCCAGTTTATAAAGAGTTCATCTATAAATAGAGGTGGTCCAGTTTATCAAGAGTTCATCTATAAATAGAGGTTATCCAGTTTATAAAGAGTTCATCTAGAAATAGAGGTTGTCCAGTTTATAAGGAGTTCGTCTATAAATAGAGGTTGTCCCGTTTATAAAGAGTTCATCTAGAAATAGAGGTGTCAGTTTATAAAGAATTCATCTATAAATAGTTTGTCCAGAAATAGAGGTTGTCCAGTTTATAAAGAGTTCATTTAGGAATAGAAGTTGTCGAGCTTGGGAAGACTACATATTCGGGACAGGTCGTTGTTAGGAGTATAATCTCCAGATTAGCTTCATGTTTAATGCGTTAATGAAAGTAGATTTATCGTTTTGTAAAATATTTTTATGAATTTTCATTCAGATTTATAACATATTATAAATATACAAATCAGGCAGCACTATGTCAGAGCCTTTCATTATTTTCTTAAATTATACGTAGAGAAAAGTGTGCTAAGAAAAAAAAACTAAAAAAAGTCAAGACATAATAAATACTTTTAAAAACAATTAAAAGAACGTAAAAATTAATGGTTTTTATAAATGTACAGTGTAGAATAATGCATACTAATTTATGTTTAATGGTTTATTAGCGAAGTGCTACATGAGAGAAGCTTCCTTCGTCACTAATAGCGATTTCATAGTACTTACTAATTGGAGAAGACTAAACGATACTAAAGGAAATGACAGCAGACCTTGTACAATCATAACAAAAATAAAATATTTGTTTAGAAATTGTCACAACAGCCTTATAATCGAAAATAATTTCAACAGTTTTATATAATTTTATAATATCTATCATCTACTTAAATACTTTTTTGGTATATGGTTTACTTACTCAATTGTAATCCTACTCATGTTATTTTCAATTTAGACTAACTTGATTTTAATTATTTAGATTAATCTAGGATTAGGTCTAGTTTCCCTTTTTGAGTTTAAGCGGTCGGACGACAATCGCTCTGTATAAAAACTTTGCCAAATTCTCTGGATTAGGTAGCCGACCACGATATCATCTAATATAGAAATGGTCTAGACTAAGACAAAGATGAAAATATTTAATTATTATATTAAAATAAGAAAAATAATTTTAATTACTTCCCTTATTTTAAGATAATAAGACTTTTCAGAGCATTTATGTAGTATGTAGAAGTCTAATATAAAAATAAAAAGTACCTTCACGCCTATTATCTCCGAAGAAATAGGCAGAGGTGTGCTAGTATATCCACGACTCGTAAGTCCAGTAAATATACTAGAACACCCACGATTATCCAAGGTACTAGGGCCTTGATGTGATAGGTGGCAAGCCTATCGCCACTCCGGGCACATTCTCCAATCCCGTGCAATTTAATGTTTACTAAAGTTGCCCGACCTGGGAATTGAAACCGGGATCCTACGCAGCTAACGGTCTTAACTGTCGACACTCATACCGTTACACCACAGAGGCGATATACATATATATTTTATAGCTATTTAGGAGTCTTGGTGGCCTAGTGGTACGCAGGGGTAGTGGTTCCCCGTATTGATCCGGGTTCCGTTGTAGAAAAGGCTAACTGCCTTCCACCGAGGCAGCTCGTAAGAGACGAGCACAGGGTCTATTGTCACCAACACCGTGACACTGACGAGTGGTAGAGTCTTTCAACGATTCGCCCGGATTGGTACCACCACCTTGCCTATTCCTGCCGCAATATCGTCAGTGCTCGACATTGTCGTGTTCTGGTTTGGAGGGTAGGGTAGCCGGTAAACTTACTCACGCAAGAGGCTTACCATCCCAGCCTGCGGTTGGCAACACACCATTTCCACCTTTAGTGTCTATAGGCGACGTGTACTTACCATCAGGAAATCCGTCTGCTTGTTTGCCTTCCAATATCATAAAAAGACCCGTTTTTACCCTTGATACGGAACCCTAAAAACCTAGAATTTAAATATGCAGGTGTACCTGCGGCGAAAAACTAGTACATGAGATACGGTAGTCCATAACAAGTAGCTTCTAAATAGAACAAATACTTTTGCAATCAGAATTCCCGATAGCTACGGGCGTACATATCTTTCGCGAGGGATCTGCAATTGACGGAACCAAATTCCGGGGAAATTTGCAATTCCGTAGTTTCTAGATCATTGTTCTTGCTTATTGATTTGGGCCTGTGTAGACGACATATTTTAAACACCTTGCAAAATACTGCACATGGAAAATTTGTTTAAAAAATATAATGGTCGGGTATATTTATATTCGCAAGAGATCCCATAATAATGTTTTTTACTTTGTCTCTTTGTATGTTTGTGCCCGCTAATCTCAGTAACGGCTCAACCGATTTGATGAAATTTTCAGAAATATGTTGTGATGGCCTTCACCTAACATTTAATGTTTATTTAATTTAAATCGGTTGACAAATAAAGAAGTCATGTCAATTACGTAATATGTACCAATTTAAAAAGAGCTCTGGTATTATATTTCGAAATGATACCAGTGCTCTGGTTCAGCTGGGAAATATTATAAATAAACGCACACAATGATACATTGTGTGCGTTTGTTAGAAAAAAAATACTGGACGAATTTTAACGAAATTTTGCGTTAGTATAGCTTATGTATCAGATAATACATAATTTTTAACAGTATAAAAGCAGTAGACGACATCTTTTTTTCGTTGTTCTGGCGATATAGCTGTACAACAACAAGTACTCTGTAGCTGAAAGCGCAAAAAATAAAATAAAACATCTTTATAACAGACCAGAGAGATTCATATCTTTACCAATTAATGCAAAGCCGACAGCTCTTTAATAACATGTCTTAAATCTCCTTTGTCACATTTTTATCCCGCTTTTATATTACATAATATCGAGTTAAGCTACCCAATCTAGGAGATTTGACAAAAGCACCAGATTTTACCCAGAGCGACTGCCTCTGAACTCCGCAACCCAGAAGGGAAACCAGGCCCAATCCTAGATTAGGTCGAATTAAAATACACACATCCAGGTTTCCCGCACCATTACACCACTCACAAAATGTATCCGGCTCGAAAGACCAAAAAATATATTGGAGGTTGATTGATATGATAGATCTAGTGCCATATGCTGGCCCCAAATAAATGATGGACTGATATGATAATTGGGAACTGGTGGAAATCAGTTAGAACATTAAACACTTGCTTAGGTAAAGCGAGTGTTTAACTAATTTATTATAAATAGCTTAAAGTGTAAGTGATCAAATGTTACGTTTATATGCCGTATGAGGTTAGTGACAATGTCTCCTACATTGAACTTAGAAAAACTCACTGGTACGTGGCAGAGTTTGAACCTGGACTACCGAAATGGAAATCCAAAGCACTAACCAGTAGGCTACTCAGACAACTCAGACTTGTATTATTTACCCCGTAGAAACGTAATAAACTCGTAAAAAACAAATCGATACATCGGGGTACACCCAAATCAGTAAACGGGGCTTACGATCGGTCTCCGATAACCAAACAACCCCGCTACTACGAAGCTTTACAGAATTGCTTGATTTCACGCCGACCGAATATTTCTATTTGGATTATTGTGATAGGGGAATTGGATAGTATTTACTCGGCAGTAGGCCCCTGTAGATGTTTTGTTTATCATTTTAACGACCTTAACAAAACTGTTTAATTTGGCAATCACATTTAGGGTTCTCTACCTAAAAAATAAATTCGGGATCCTATTACTACTACATTGTCTATCGGTCTGCTCTCTCAATGACTGAAAAACATGACTTTTAAAGATTGATTTTAATAAAGGTAACAGGTGGATGTTTTAAATATTCACAGATTTTCTGGTTTTTCTAACTTAAGTGCATATTTCAAGTTCGACGGTTCGAATTCGACCTAATCTAGGATTGGGCCTAGTTTCCCTTCAAGGTTGCTGAGGTCAGATAGCAGTTGCTCTGTGTGAAACTAGCGCCCTTGTCAGTCCCCTAGATTAGGTACCCGACCTCGATACCATCTATACCTACAAAAACGAATCTCTATGTTCCCTGGTTATGGCATCAATCGTGAACGAGTGGATAGATTTTTTTGTTGTTTTTTATGGCATAAAACAGCGCACAGGCACACGGGTCTCCTGATGGTAAGAGACTACCGTGGCCTATAAACACAATAGATGTTACATGTGCGCCGCTACCCTACCCTCCGGACCGGAACACGACAATGTCGGTATGGTGGCAGAAATAGGTAAGGCGATGGAGTGCTGCACGAGCGAGTTGCTGCACATCACTCTACCACCAGTGGATTGTCTCGTCTAAATTATTGTCAAAAAAACATAAGAAAGTGAAACCTAAAAACAAAAAAAAACAATTTACTTTTTCCATATAAACTGTTTTTAGCTGTTACGTACTCCGTACTACGTACGGTACGTAGTGCACCGGGTCAGCTCGTCTCATATAAAACGAGATAAGGCTAGAAAGATGTAAGAGATATAATATTAGAATTGTCGGCTTTAGCTTTTTGATACACTGTACTTGTTCGAGTAATGCATTAAGGCACGCTGGAGAGACCGGCGACGAAGCTTCCGTTGCTGCTTATCTTTGGTCGTAACTAGAACGTTCTAGCTACAGTCGTATTCTAAGAACGCATATACTTTTTAGTGTCTCTTTTATATCGTACTTACTGCGGCTTTTGGCTACTTTTATTTGATTGCAGATACTTTACTGATTTTACATCTCTAATGTTCGATAAGTAGGTCATTATTACCCCCAAATAGGGCTTGTAGGTGACTGATTACCGCTCTAGGGTAATAATGTAGTTAGAAAAGCCCTAGTAAGTAATTTTAAAAAAAGAACAAATCATTCTTTTAAAAAGTTCGTGTAGATACATCTACATACTGGTGCAAAGAGGTTGCTTCGCTATTCAGCCTCGTCTTCGTATGAGTATAATAGTCATCAATTTTAAATATCGAACGGCGTAGCTCAATTTCGTT